>LPNX010477306.1:136978-314898 GCA_001517045.1 Pseudotsuga menziesii
ACATGGCATAATAGCTTCCACCCCGTGAACGAGTTGGAAGGGGGGAAAACCCGTAGCAGTCTTTACATTCGTTTGATAAGCCCAAAAAGTAGGATATAACATGATGTGCCAATTCAAGCGGGCTGCATCAATAGTACGTTTAAAGATAGTTTTTAAAGTCTTGTTTACAGCCTCAACCTGACCATTTGCTTGCGGATAATATGGAGAAGAATTTTCTTATCGAAATCTGAGCATGGTGGTCAGTTCTGTCATCATGTTATTTTGAAAATGACTGCCATGGTCAGTGACAATCACTTTGGGAATACCAAACCTAGCAATAATCTGATTAAACACGAAGAAAGTTGTTGTTTCCCCGTTGTCTTTGAAAGTAGGCATTGCCTCTGCCCATTTTGTGAAATAGTCAATAGCGACAATGATGTATTTATCCCCCCAGCCGAGGCTGGGTTGCATGTCATATAATCGATCCCCCATTTCATGAAGGGGCCTACCGAGACAACAGGAAACAAGGGAGCAGGATGTGACCGCATTTTTCTGGTGTAAAGCTGACACAGATGACAACGTTTCACTGCTTCCACACAATCTTTAAAGATGGTGGGCCAGAAATACCCGGCATGTAATATCTTCTGGGCCGTTGCTAACCCAGATAAATGACCCCCACACGCTCCGCTATGGGAATCATTTAGGACAATCTCCGCTTCCTCATGAGTAAGGCAGCGATGCAAGATGAAATCTACCCCTCGTCTATATAATGTATCTCCTATAATGAGGTAGTTTTTAGCATGAAGGCGTCACTTACATCGGTCTTCCATAGAGTAAGCGGCAGGATACTTCAAAGTCTGGAGATATATAAGAATATCTCCGTACCAAGGATCAGAGGTGGATATGAGGAAGATGTGCTCATCTGGGAATGAGTCATCCTCAATCACTACATTTTCTTCTGTAGGAAATTCTGCTATAAGCTTGGCAAAAACTAAGGACTTTTTGGATTTAGTGGATTGGAAAACCAAGTCAAACTCTTGGAGGATGACTATCCACTTATTGAATTTTCCCCCAACAATCCGTCAGGATAAAACATATTGGAAAGGGTTTACATCCGCCACTACAGTAGTGGTCCTCAGTAAGATGTAGTGCCGTAACCTCTGTACAGCATAAACAACTGCTAAGGCTAACTTCTCGACGTGGGAGTACTTAAGCTCAGGTCCAACCAGAGCACGGCTAAGATAATAAACAACATGCTCAATGAGCTTGTCGTTCTCCTGAACTAGCACTACCCCAATGGTAGACTCCGACGTGGCCAGATATAATATAAAATCCCTAGAATAATCTGGTGGGCGTAATAAAGGAGCCGACAACAAGGCTTTTTTCAATGCCTCAAACACGATTTGTGCAGTTTCATCCCATACAAATGGGGTGTCCTGTTTAAGCAGGCGCATGAAACCTTTAGTGATCTTGGCATAATTAACAATAAAACGTCGAAGGAAGTTAGACTTTCCTTGTAGACTCTAAAGTTGCCTAAGAGGACGAGGAGGAGGAATATTTACAATGGCCTCAACTTTTAAAGGATCCACCTGAATGCCCCTACTAGAGACAATGAATCCAAGCAATCTTCCTAACTCGACGCAGAAAACACACTTGTGGGGATTCAAGCGAATTTTATAGTATCTGCATCTCTCAAAAATCAACCGTAAATGATCTGGATGTTGGATCCTCTTGCAAGAATGAGCGGGCAGATCATCAAGGTAAGGCTCGATAATGGCTTTTATGTCATGAAAAGCAAAGTTCATGGCTCGTTGAAAGGTTTCCCCTGCATTTTTCAATCCAAAGTGCATTTTTCTATACGCAAATGTACCCCAAGGGCAAATAAAAGCAGTTTTATGCTGGTCTTCCGGTTTGATTTGGATTTGATTGTAGCCGGAGAAACCATCCATAAATGAGAATACCTCACTACCTGCACATGCATCTATGATATGATCGATAAATGGTGTGGGGTAATTGTCCTTAGGACAGGCTTTGTTAAGGTCTTGAAATTCCGTACAAATGCAAATAGTCCCTTTCTTTTTATCAACAGGAACTGGGTTGGACACCCATTCAGTCAAAGCTATGGGATATATAAAACCTTCTTTCAACAGCTTTTCAACCTCTGCCTTCACAACGGCCGCTTTACGCGGGTTCACGGGGCGTAATTTTTGTCGAACTGGCTTGGCATCAGGATAGGTTGGGATCTCATGTTGAACAATAGATGGATCAATGCCTGGCATCTCCTCATATGACCAAGCAAAGATATCGTGAAATTCCTTGAAAAGGGCAGTATAAATGGCAATCTCCTCCGGAGAGCAGTTTGCACCTATATAGATATTTTCCACGACATCTGGTTTTACAGAGATGTTGATCGGTATAGTGGCGGAAATGTTTTCCATATTCCCCTCGGCAAACACTCCTTCCCTAGGTAAAGGGTTGACAGGTGTATCAACATCATCCAACAGTCTCACATGAAACTCTTGGTTTTCTATCTTGCTTAGCTCTGGAAGGAAATAAGATCGGTGATGAAGATCCTCACATATCTTATCACGTGCACACATAGCTTCCAGAATAGCTTCATCGGAAGGTAAAACGGTGTCTAAGCAATCTATGGAATGTAAAGAGTTTTCCACCCATGCGGGCATGTAGACTTCTTTCAGATCATCCGAGACTGTAAGAGGATCTGGAATGGGATCAACAGTGGTTTTGGTAATAGCTTGATATACCACTTCCACTGCAGATAAGGGCACTTTCGATTTCTGAGGGTTTGGGAGAACCCAAGGATCAGTCCTATCGACCACCGAATCAATGGACTTCCCTACAATAGTAGAACCGATATAAAGGACTGGAGCTGGAATATCGAATGTGCCCATCAATGATGCGTACATTCCAGCCCCCAAGCTCTGTGCAGCAGGTTTGGCCTAATCAACCAATGGCACAGTGAAATCTTTAGACTCTAAGCGTCCTTTTCAGGTAAAATCAAGTTGGTCAATAGTGACCACCTTGCCCTCATGTGGAAAAACCACGACACGAAAGACAGCTGATGCAACAGCAGACATTGCATAAGTCCAATTCCTACCCAGAAGCAAATTGTAGTCCAAGGGAGCATCAATCACTTCAACTTCAACAGACACTACTTTGCCAGCCAACTTAATCTCAAAAGCCGACAGGATACCATGTGGACGGAAAGACCTTCCATCAAAAGCAGTAAGTAAAGTGGTTGATGGGACCAGCTCTGGGGATCCAAGAGCTTTCCAACAGGCCAGGGACATAACACAAGTAGAGGCTCCCTCATCAACAACTGCTCGTCCAATGGTCTTACCACCATGGACAACATCTATCGATAGAGCTACATGGTAAGGGAGGCGAATTTTAACATCAGATAGATGAAATTTCGCTGTGAGACTCGAAGAGTCCATGCTACCTAAAGCTACTAAGAGGGCATCCCGCTGAGCGGGACAGCTCTGTAGCACCTCGAAAGCTGACATTGCACACGGAGTCTGAGCCAAGTCTTCAACCACAGAGTAGTTAGAAGCGGCTCTGGCATTTGGGTTATGCAAAGTCTTCTTAAAGACACCTTTGGGTATCTTTGGCATTATTTCCGCAGGTTTCTCTATAGTGAGAGGGTTGGAAGGTTCAACTACAGCTTTACCCTTCTCATCGGTCTCTTTCTCATAGTTTTTGTTCCTGGTTTGTAACAAAGTTGAGGATCTAACCATGTTGATATAATTTGGGTCAGGGGCAGCTTGAGTGCCCCCTGCTACGGTAGAAGCTGAAGCAGAATTCTGCCCTTGGGGAAACGGATCCTTTAGGATAGCCGGTGGTTGAGCTTGGAGCAGCTTCTGAGCTTATTCCATGAGGGGACAAAGATGAGTAAGGCGTTCCCCTTGGCACAACTTACAAGGGAACTTGACTTTCTTCTTTTCCTTTTTTCCCCCATCAGCATTGTTTGTGGGCTTTGGCTTGTTTTGATTTTGGTTTCCCTCTCCCTTTTCTCCTTTCTTCTTCTTCCCGTCGGGCTGCTGATTGCCCTTCAAAGAGGTTTGTGCAAAAACATTTGCATTTTGGGGGGAGGGGGTAGCCTTTGCTTCCTCCGCCGTAGACTGTTTGACAGACAATTGGTGAAGTTGTTTTGTCAAAGACTCTACAGTGGGAGAGTTTACGGACCCAACCACACCATCGACATGGGGTCCCGGCTTGGGTTTCTCGGCCTCATGCGAAGGCCTTGGTGCCTCAGGGATAATTTCATATAGAATCCCAGACTGTGAATAAATCAAGTCCAACTGCTGGGCCTTGAGTATGGCTTCTTCTTCACTAGTTACTCCTGATGTGGACACGTCCTTAGATATGTATGGCAACAATGATTTAAGGAACCACTCTAATAGAAACTCAGGAGGGATGGTAGCTTTGATAAGACTCTTTCGCCTCCTACACTCTTGGATATGATCCGAGATATGGGTTGCCTTGTTTTGTCTAAAAGTAGACAACAAATCCGTTCCGAAATTGTAACGGACCGGAAGCTGAAAGTGACTGAGGAAAGCACTAGCTAGGTCCCATAAACTACTAAAAGCAGCAGAAGGCAGCTCTATGTACCATTTTTCCGCAGTGCCAGTCAAGGTCCTCTGGAACAGCCTCAATCTCACTGAATCTTCATTCAATGAGTTGGAAGAACACCATAAATGGAAGGTGGTGGCATGAGCCCCAGGATCTTCACCAGCCTTACCTTCGAACTTAGGGATGTCCGAGGGCAGTTTGGTGGGAACAGGTGGCCACAAAGGGTCATGCCTCACCGGGTCATTCATCAATTTTGATAAGTCTAGCAAGTTCAAAGTTGCTAGAAAAGGAAGTTTGGGCCTAACCAGTGCACTAGATGTGCCAGCTTGGGGATTAGAGGGTCCAGCCCCCGAATGCCGATAGGTAAAGGTGGGGTTTCCCCCTGACACCAATTGTGAAGTAGGAAGGTTTCCTTGAAACGGATTCCATCCGTAGGCCACAGGATTTTGGGTGGGAGGTGTAGTGTAAGTGGTTCGGGCCATCCCCATAGAAGCTGGGGTCTGAAAGACTGGAGCAGGTATCCCTCCACTAAACAAAGAAAAGGGAGAGCTCGTGTATGGGACCGAAATAGTGGTTTGGAAGCTCTGCCCATAAGAGGTGTTGCCCCCAAACTGCACTCCTACATATGAAGGAGATGGACCTACGTATGGACTGGATGGGGGAATGTGCCCCCCATTCCAAGGAAATCCTTGGACATAAGCCGAGGATCCTACCGGACCACTCTGAGTAGTGTAAGGGAAGGAAGAAGGAATGGTAGGTATACTGGGGATCCCAGCAACCGTGTTACCAGAAATACCTCCTATGTTGGAGTGAACCGGTGATTGAACCACCCAGCTCGCTGGATTCAAAGGTGTAGAAGGCAGACTAGATCTAGGGGCACTAACCGGGGGAGGTAGTACCCCTTCAACCGGAAGGGTTGAGGTAAACACAAAAGAACTTTCTTCCGCAGAATACATGACTCTACTCAAAGGGACACCTACCACTGGTGAACTAAAAGGTCTAACTTGGACAATCACAGGATCGTTAAGATCAGTCAAGGGGGTGTTAAAATTTCTTGCAAACTCGTCAGTCTGCAATTCTTCTATCTCGACTGTGTCAAAATCAAAACGGTTAGCTATCAATTCTGGTTCACCAAGAACCTCACTTATTCCTACTGGTTCAAAAGAACCGTCTGTGTCTAATCTCCACCTTTGGGGTAAAGGTGGAGGCTCCAATGCAGTGAGAGGAGGAAGGTTTCTCAACCTTCTTGACCTTCTAACAAGTTGGTCCTCCAGAATTAAAAATTTGACTAATCACACCCTAAGGTCAACTAAACACAAGCAAATCCACAAAGCATACACTAAAAATATCCTAGAGTCTCAAGCAATCAAACCAGGGTATAAAGATATGCTTTCCCGAAGAAAGCTGATGAACGATTACTTGGTGTCCTTGAGGGGTTCTCAGGCACAAGTAGAGGAATCACCCACCACCCTCCTACACTTTCCACAAGGGTTACCTTCCAAGCCCGTTCAAGGTTAACCAGAAATAACCTTCTAGTTTACCTAGGTATGAACCCTAAAAGACAAGAGACTAAAGGCTACCTTGACAATACCAACTGTCTTGGGGGACAGTCGTCAGCCGAACTTGTACGCATGGGCAGGGTAGCTGAGCCTGAAACTCTGTCTAGGACAGAATCCCCAGATGCGTAAAAGTCTTGGGTTACGTTTTGACAAGGATTCGGAGGGTTATGTCCTCTGTCCAAGCCTCCACGCAGCCTAGTGCTTAACTCCCGTTTGAGAGGAGCTTCCCAGATACAGTGATAGAATCAAGGATTTACCTAAAGAACGGTCCACTATGTCTGAGTTTATAACTTGTGGGAATTTTACACTCCCTAGCCCACAAGTCTAGCCTAAGCTAGTAGGTGAAAGGCCCCTAAAAATAAAAACTTACTAGTAAATTTTAATTTATGCGTTTATTTTAAGGGCTATTTCTTACTCAAGAGGAAATGGAAGTGATGTATTGTATGGTGTTTTGACTCAGCAAGAAATAAATGAAATTAAAGTGCATTCAAAGCAAACTAGCACTATAAAATAAACTTCTTTTCATTTTTTCAAATATGTATTGATGAACTAAAGCACTGATAAGAGAAACTAAGCCTATATATTTTTGTAATTTTTTGAGATTATATATTTTTAAAATGAAGCAAACACTACTTATGCAAAAATCACAATGCAAAAGACTAACTATTTTTTCTTTTTCACTTTAAAAATTGCTCAAAAATTTACTATGCATCTACAATGCACTATGCTTGAGTAAACTTGAAACTTATGAACTGTATACAAGCTACAACCTGAAACAAACAGGCTGACAGAACCAACAGACCAGCAAGAGAAGTAGGCTAGGAACCCTAGCTTGGGTGCAAACAATGACACAAAACCACTGCAAACTTGAAAAGGCAAGTGCAAACCAGCAACTGTCAGAAACAGGCTGGAAAAATAGAGCCCAAGACCCTGATCACTGATCTGGACTAAGACACTTTAACCAAGAACCCAAACAGGCCAAATGCTTCAGGATGCAAACAGTAAATAAACCAAGTAAAAAAGACTCAATGGCTTTCAAAAAGCACTAAGATGTGATCACCTGAGGCAATCAAACAAACTCTACAGCATTCTTAAAGAAAGTCTTCTCAGAAAACAAGGACTATAGCAAGAAAAGAAACAAGCAAACTCTTCTCTAAAAATCCCAATTTTTAGGAGTACTCGTGACTGTCTAGCAGTGCAACTCGCGAATGCTCGCGACTGTGCAGTGTAACAACCCACGAATGCAACTTTATACTCGAAACTGTTCAGTAGAACAACCCACAAATGGGTATAAAATTTTTCTCAAAAGTAAAGAAAAAACCCTAAGACTTTCAAACGCTAAAGTAAGCAAGAGCCAGGATAAAAAACCACAAACAGACTCACAAGCAAAACTGGTCAGGATAACAGAAATTACCTACAGCAGTCTAGGCTTCCCCAGCGGAGTCGCTAGTTCTGTTGTACAGGATTATGCACCTAATAATCGTAGGTCGAGGGTTACCAACATACTCAAACACTTGCAGACAATTGAATTCTAAAGTGCAGAATAGGAAATAGGAGGGTTAGAAGAACTTACTTGTTAAACGAAGTTGGATCCTCGCTAATCCTCTTCCAATCTGTTCCACTTCCAAAGTCTTCAAGGCTCACTCCTCTTTCACCTGTTCAGAGACAATATTCCAAATATAGAGTGATTCATATATATATATATTAGCAGGTTAGATAAATAAAATATGAAATACTGAAGCATAAACAATTATCAAACCAAGATATATGAGACACATGTGGAAGAAGTAATCTCTTTATTATCAATAATGAGAAAGTTCAGAGTACAACCAAACGTCTGAGACAAGGACTCCTCTGTCACCAAAGGATTCTGAGTTTCACTGCTCCAAAGACTTCTGTGAACAATCCACCAGCATAACTTTGCTCTCAAAGTGTAAGTATCTAACACCCTCCCCAGGGCCTGTATTTATATGGGTGAAATAAGGCAGTTCTCGAAGGTTGGGGAAGTTGTAGCAGTTAGGGAGATTAAGTAAAATGACTTAACTAAACTCCCATTCACGCGTGTTTTTATGTTTTCATGTTAAGAGGCACATTCGCGGGTATGTAGTAGAGAAACCCGCGAATGACTCGCAACTCTATATAAGCGCAACCCGCGAATACATGGATTCGTGACTTGCTGTAAGGGAGACTCGCGAATGATGCGCGAGTTGTCTCTAAAGAGAGTCGCGAATGCATCCTAACATGGAAAATGGAAAAGTAACTAGCTGGATGAAGGTAGAATGTATTTCTTGACAAGCCAAGCTATAATGTTATGGGCAAACCTCTATCCATAAGTGTCCTTTTGTGTGCCGACATGAGGGATATCAACACTCGGACGGAGAGGTGCCATTCAGGTGTATAAAACTAAGTCTTCTATTTTTTTCAGCAGCTGCTCCTTCTCTGTCCTTAGCTCTTGATATTCTTGCTGCACTCTCTCCATACATTCTTGTGTAGTTTCCCTAACTTGTCTCTCCACTTGGAGGAGCTGCAGTTCATCCTTTGAAGATCTTATCTCCTTTTTCATGTTCTCATATTTCCTCTTCAGTTTATTGCTTTCCTCTCTCTCCTTTCTCAATGTGTCTTTCAGTTGAGCAGAGAACTTCTTGGATTGCTCCAAGTCTGGCATAATTTTGTCCACATTATCTTCTGAAGCTTGAATCAGTGCGGCTCCGGCTCTAATGGTGAATCTTGGATCTTGGTCTGTTCCAAATACAACGGGCGTATCCGTTATCATTTTCCTGGGCAGACCTCCTGTTTCAACCTTCCTCTCTGTTCTCTTCACTCTGCTCTTTCTTTCCTTGTCATAGAAATCAGTGTTAAAATCAAGTATTTCTTCCCCTTTCTTCTGTTCAAAGGGGACCAGCTTCAGTGTAGGGACCACATACTGTTCAGATGTGCTAGCAGTCGGTACTTCTGGGTCCTGAACCTCGGGGTTTTCAATGTCTTAGGTCTGTCCTCCAGTTGTGTCAGTGGCTGACTGTTCTATCTCTGTCTGCATTAGCTCTGGCTTCTCTGCTTCTTGTTTCTGTAGCTCCTCATCAAGCTTTATTTTCTTTTCTTCTTCTTCATTCCTAGCATCTTCTTCTTCCTTTTGGGCTGCTTCTTGGGTAGCTCTTCTTTTTTCTTCTTCTTCTCCCTGTAACCACCCTACAGCTTCTTGTGCCAGCCTTTGGGCTTCCTCATTTCATTTCCTTGTTTCTTCATCAGCTTTGGCTTGTTCATCATGCCCCTTCCCACCTTTTGTGGTTATCTTCTTCTTGAACCTTCTCCTGAAGGCTGTCATGTTCACTGCATTTTGGAAAACAGATTCTTCTCTATCCCAATGGTGGGTGTATTCGAAGTGGACGTTGTGCTCTTTGCAGTGTTCTGCCACTTTGCTGTGAGAGTCATTTCTGCGGAAGGGCATCTCACCAAAATGAAACTTGTCCAATTCTTCTACAAACTCATCTTCTTTCTTTACTCTGTTAAACTTATAGCTACCTAACTTCAAAGGTAAAGGGGGATAGGTAGTCCTTTTACACAAAAAACTTCCAATGCCATCCAGGAATACTTGCCTGACTGCCTCTTTATGAATGATGTAGTCCATGGCGTATTTGGGCAGTAGGGAGGGTGCTCTTGAACCTACAAACATTCTGAAGTAGAGGCCATCCTCAGTGAGATAGTAATCTGCATAATTTTCGATCACTTGTAATGTCTCCTCTGACATGCAATCACACTCCTTCAGGAAAATGAGCGTATACAATGGCATGATGAACTGTTCGCAGACCTCATGGTAATGACTATGGTATTTATGCGCCCATAGTGGCTTGTATGCAGCATAAACAGGCATCCTCTCCCTGTCCCAGATGCACCTGAGGCCGGGGAAAGGTTGATTGCACAATATACAATCAATGAGTATGGAACTCATGTAAAATTCGGACCTCTTTTGGGATACTCCTCCCAAAGCTAAGGCCATACAAGCTGAAAGACCGTTTGATACTATGTTAGCCCAGTTGAAAATGGTCCCCTGGGTTGCAACATAAAAAATAATGGGTATCCACTCCAATTTGAAGAACCGGCCATGAGCTCTTCCAAAATTCCTGTTAAGCATTAAAGTTATGAACCTGTACGGGGCCCTCAAGCTTGCGGTGTCATACTCTCTTGTAGCCCTGGTTCTGAAATGCTTTCCATTCAACAGCATTCTTTTAAGGGTCTCGACAAGGTCCATTCTGATGTAGTTCAACCAATCGTCAGACAAAAATATTTGACCTTCTAGCAGGTGGTAAGCCAGGGCTACATATCCTGGGCTATAGGCAGCATAGCCCAGTTTGTCAGCATTTTCCAGGATCATAGTAGTTACATCTGTCCGGGGCAGAATCCAACCAATAACTTTAGAGCATTGGAAAAGCTCTGGTCTGGTGGCAATCTTCATTAGTGAAGATCTCTCTATATCGGCATAAATGCCTTCTTCTTCCAAGCCCATATCAGGCACCTCTCGACGCGTGATCAATCGATATATCTCTCCCCATTGGTATTCAGGTTCTACACCAGATATACACTTGGTGTCTTCATAGATGTATTCAATTTTGGTAATAACTTCCACTTCGGGCTGGTCTTCGACCACAGGGGCCTTCTTCTTTTGTCTCTTTGACATTTCGAGGTCAGAATCTTCCTGCCATATATGAAATTGTAAACATTAGGAAATTCCTGACTACATTGCAAACATTGAGACAACATGTCCAACATTTCACTTCACCTATGTTTACCATAACAGCAATTAGTTAAATGAAGTAAAGATGGGCAAGCTAACACCGCTATTTGCTACCAAAACAATTCTATCAATAACATCAAGTGGGAAGCAAATCTACATAAAAATGAAGGAAACTCGGGCCATCTGTGGGCGCCATGATCATCATGCTGCGCGGGAATGACAGGGGAGACTATGCAAGTTCTCACGGTGCACTTTCAGGAAGAAACATCGTCTGTGTAAACTATGGTCAATAACTATATGCAGTGATATATCCCCCTCCACCGACTTGGGTTTAAAACCGACCGTGAACCGATTTTGCGTGGACCAGCGTGGCGAAACACGACTGGTCTGAAGGATACGAGTAGCATGAAAATAAAAAGGGGGAAGCAACCACCAAGCACCACAGGAAAACCATGAAACCAGCCCCTACCAAAGCATCATCACACAGGGCGGATTGGTGCAGACAGCATAACGGCCGTCTGCACAAAACCCCCATTTACTAAATGCAAGGTCGCAATCAAACAGCAGTGGGGGAAAAACTACCTGGTGGGTCAAAACGCCCCCCCCCTCCCCCCCCCACGGACAGTAATACTACAAAAAATCCTCAATATATAGGCAGGTAACTAATGAGCCAAGGGAAAAAGGCCGTGGAAAACCCCAACCATAGAAAAAAATTCAACCAATAGCTTTGAACAGAACGAGATAATGCAATGAGGAGCCTACCTGGCAACGCTACGTGGACGACGAGAAGAAGGGTGGTCAAGCTTCCATAATTGAGCCACCTAGACGCGGGTACTGACAATGGGGTCCTTGCAAGTTCGAGAGAATGACAGCACAACGAGAGCGACAGCGGGCAAGTCGAAATGACAATAGTAATAGAATAATGAACAAACCCGACCCCATACCTATATATAGTCAACCACGTGCGGCGGGGAACAAAATATCAGACGGCAAACAACTCTGGATCGAAGGACGCAAGATAATTCCTTCCGCAACGTCGGGTGACCAAACCACTAATCTATCCACAGGGATAACCGAGAAACAAACCAATAGCGCATCGGAGTGATAGAGAAACGGGAGCCGCAACGGCGGAGGCATAAAGGATATCATAGTCCGCTATGGAAGGTTTGAATCGGAAGAGAAAACCAATGAAAGATCGGCAAGGTTAGTGTTTCTTTCTTCCGCAACGGCGGAACCGTAAACTTACAGATCGACGAAAATAACAAAGCGGGGTCCGGCAAGTCAAAGCGACAATCGAAAGACTTAGTGATCTGTCATCCGCAACGGCGGAGACCAAAGTAGCAACATGTTCCAATGTAAAACGAAAGATCAGCCGATTAAACCAAAAGCATCGAAGAAAATAACGAAGCCAAAGTTGATTATCCTTCCGCAACGATGGGGCTGCAAGCAAATATTCTTCCGATTCATAAACTTGAAAACCATTAGAGAGAATTTGAGGTCAAAAATGGGCCTCAAAAGGACCAAAATGTACTATAAAAATCAATCAATTACATTCTAGTAGATGACATCATCCCCCATGGTTGAGGTGGCATTGCATGAGTTAAGAATGCTTATTTGTCACATTTTCTATGGTGGATGAAAACCCATAGTAAACCAAGGTAGTGTTACAAGTACTTTTAAGTCATAAAGTGAAGTACTCACAATAAAAGTCATTTCACACTTTTTCATAAAATAATATTATTGTTATTTTCAAGTAAAGTACTCACAATTCACTTTCTCATAAAATAATATTATTGTCAGTTTCAAGTAAAGTACTCATAATTCATAAAAATGTATTTTCACCTTTTTTTTCACATTTTTTTTATAAAATAATATATTGTCATTTTCATGTTTCTTAATTTTAAATTATATATTCACTCAATTGTATTTAATATCATAATGTCAAACTAATATATATATATATATATATATTAAATCTTGTACTTTTAAAATAAATTAAATTCATAAATGATATTTATATGAAAAAAATATGTTAGTTATGCATATAAATTAAATTCATTTTTGTTTAATTTTATTTACAAGTTCAAGACAAATAAATGTTAGAGGACAATAAATTTTTGGGAATTACAATGAATCTTAGTCACATCATTCTAGAGTTATTTTATTAATTTTATTTATAGTCAATTTAGAAAAGTAACTCAACCATGGTTATTTATATTGTGCATAAAAAGTAGTGTAGGAGGTGAGTTGTCATATATACCTACCCCATAAAACCCCTAACTCATAATATTTTAATATATCTTATATTTTTGTATAAGTACATCTCTTAGGAGGCCCATTTTTTACCTCAAATTCTCTCTAATGCACTTTCTAAGGTAATGAAAAATAAAAAACAAGTAGTGGATTGTTTCAAGCATCAGGAAAAACCTCTGTGAAGAATTATTAAGCCAAAACAATGAAGCAAATCAAGCTAATATAAGCAAAGGAGGGTCCCGAAATTTTTTGGAATTTTGGGAAAATGTTGTCGCTGCAACAGGGTAGTAATGTACTATTCAAATAAATCCATTCCTAGGTTAACAGAATGATAAGGGATAGAAAAAACCTTGTCATTAACCTTTGTTCCTTGTGATTCTAACCAGAGGGAGTTTTTGGAAACAATAGAGATCCTCCCTCCTGATCATAGGGTTGGTAATACAACAAAATTTATCTTTGGATTACTATGGAAAACAAATATATTGAATGCTTTTAATTCATGCAAGAAAATTCTTGAGAGGAGGATTGGGTTATAGGTCCACTTTACAAGATCTCCTAGTACCAAGCTACTCTTGCACTATTGAAAGTCTCTATGATATTGACCATGTTTAGAGGATCTTACAACACTTTTTGGATGGTCAAAATGGTGCTCCAAAACATTATTGGAGCTAAACTCCATAGACTCATTCATTGAACTGCTTCAATGATATCACTCATATAATCATTGCAGCTTAATATTGATTCCATAGTAATAGGCTTTAATTAAAACTGGGAAGTGATTCAATAGTTAAATAATCAAAACATTCTTTCGCATCCATTTTAATCAAAATAGTCTGCTACTGATCTCAAACTTCCCCTTAATGTGTATGACTCAAACAAAGTACTTGATTAATATTGATATTCACACCTATATGTTAATTTAACATTAGTTTGTATGGTTGTACTGCACTGCTAAAGTCTATATTTACATGTTTAATAACAATTTATTCGATGTCTCATAGTTTTCAAAAAACGTTTTTAAAAAAAGTAGTCTTAAAAATGAAAATTCTATATGTAGAATCTAGAGTGCACATCCTTTAGTCCAAGGAACAACAGTGCTTCGATTGCCTCAACTTCAAATTAGTTTGGTACTGTAATCTAATTTTTTTCCTTTTCATGGACTGTTACATTTTAGGCGAAAAAATAATCATATAATGCCCATATTTGGTAGATGATGCCCATAATTGTTTTCTAAGGTATGGAGAGTGCCATTGAATTTCGAGAAGAAATGCCTCGAATTTCGAAGCACTGGCCTATATTCAATAATTAGGGCTATTTCATCCCTTTTACTTTCCCAAAAAAACCAACAGAACCAACAAATTCACATTATGAACAATGTCACTCCCACTGAAAATTGTGATAAAAATCACACATGGAAACCCATGCAACCTTTCAACTATATTTTGTCAATGAATGTTCCAACCACATTTCCAATGACCTGCAAGAAATCATCCCAAAATATGAGATGGAGAAACAACAACCTAACCCAAACAAGAACTCCAAAATTGATTCCTTCTTCCAGGTTAAAATCCAGTAACCATAACCATCTATTCATGTAAAGGTCATTTGTCCCAAAAGAACAAGTCCCCCCTTAATATTTTCTATTATCTTACTTGAATTTCAAAAGGAAAGAATAAAAATCTTTTCAAGAGTAAGAAAATTTGATTTTCCTAAAATAAGCGGTAGCCATATCTTTTCGATCCATCCATCAAGGGTCTTATGAGAGGGCCAAGCACCCATAAACTTCCTCGCCAAAATTTTCTTTGCAAAGAGCAATGGAGAGTCTTAAGGATCACCCATTGGAAGCATTAACCAAGGAACATCGTCCATTGTTTCAATGAATCTTTGTTGAGAACCCAAGACTCTCCTTGCCTCACTTGCTACAACATTTGCCAAAGACTCGAATGTAGCCTCTGCCTCATGGGAAGAATGGAAATCTAGATTGTACCCAGGATGGGGAGGATAACCAATGTTTCCATAGGTGTGGACATGAGGATTCACTCTAGCCCTCCACAAACCCTAGATTATTCCCATTCATCTGAATTCTCAATTCTTAATGTGGAAAATAGGCTATATTTCCCAAGAGGGGAATGGCGAGAAATGTGATTTCCCTTCTATAGGATACTAGAAAAGGGAGATAAGATAATATAATTCTATTAATGTCCAACAAATCACCACAAGAGTAGTTCAATGGGACTATGAAGTACCAAGAAATCAATACAAAGTGGGAGCCCAAAGGAAAATCCTATAAAAAGCAAGAAGTAGGACTCAAGTTGAAACCTAAAGAAAAAAACAAAAGGGAAAACTCCATCGATGGAGAGCAAGGGGTGGCTCTTTTTCGTCTTGTTGATTTTGATTTGTTGATTTCGTCTTTGGACATGTACCGTCCTTCATATAATCATATGCGAAGAGGAAGTCTTAGAAAGATGAGTCAAGAAATCTAATGTTACAATGTTTTGCACAAATTGCAACATGTCAAAAATGGTCACAACCACATACTATTAAAAACAATTTTTTCGTAGAGAATGTATATGGAAAAATTAAGTATTGGGTAATTGGTGAGCTAAGAAATAGACTTGTTACCCATATTGAAATTGCATCCACACATGGAAGAGGGGAGTGGCAATAAGTTTATTTCATCTCTAAAGGTGGCAAAGAAAAAGAAAAGGTCGAGTGAGAGGTAGGTGGTTCTGTTTGTCCAAAACTACAAAAGGTGAAGAAAAGATTGCATTCTCATTCTATAAGTGGCGAGGAGGATACCAATGAGAGGATATTTAATTCATCGTAGGAGGAATATGAGGAGAGGAAGACATCAAGGACATGTAGGAACACTTCCAAAGAGAAAGAACCATGACACCTTTGGTGTTAGACAAAAATTCCAACCTTTAGTGACCTTAAAAATGAGGACCCTATCATCCACTAAAATAACTATGAAACAATTTTGATTGCTAGTGTAAAAGGTGTGGAAGAGTATTGGGTCTATTCCTTGCAAGTTAAGACATTGGACATTTTTGTAGATGGTATTACGAGTAGTTCCATTCATATATTAATAAATCTCTAGTTTATAGTTTATTATCTACTCCTCTTATCTTCTAATGAAGTTATAGTCCTATATATCTATTAGCAGAGGGGAACACGCTAAAAAAATTTCACATAGAATTCCATATTAGCCTCAAAAGGATCCTCGAAAGGGACTTCTTCAACAAGCAATGTCCACCAAGGCCACAAAGGCCCAAGGCCCAAGGACTATCTACAAAGAAACCAAGCCAACCAATCTGTCCACATATTAGCCTCCAAAGGCTTCTTCAAGGGGGATGTGTCCACAAGAAGATTCCCACATACTAATCCATCAAATCAAATATGTCCTCATGCAACTAACTTCAACCAAAAGGTGTCCACAAGACCACCAACTAAGACTAAATTCACTTCCAAAGACAAAATTGATCTCAACAAGTTATACAATGGATCCCCGTAGAACCTCCAAAATGGGATATTAGCTCCAAAGTGGACACTTTACCCAACAATAATATGAAATATATCTTCAATAGCTAGGATCTCCTCCAAATAGTCTCATTCTGTAATATTGAAAGCATATGTGGATGCATGTTTGTTATGAATCCTTCCAAGTGGGTCGACTCCCTCAACTAGTGGCTAACAAAATATATAATTGCTCAAGTAATTCCTCTTAAAGTGTACACCAAATTGTTGCAGGGGTAGGTGCTTCCTTAAAGCTATATTTAAAGCTGAAATGTTACCCAACAACTTAAGTTCCATCCTCAAATTAGATTCAAATAAGCTCTAATTGGTTGATATCTTCCATAACATGATCAAAGTGTTGAAATAACCATGTGGCCCACCTCAAATGCCATAGATATCCCTTTTTAATATTGCATATCATCAAAACTAAGCCCACAATGATGATTCTCCATGAGGTTGCCCCCTTTTTGTGCCTAGAACTCATAATTTGGGGTTTTTTTACTGTGGATGCATGGTTGTTGTTTTCCCATATATTTAATTGTTCTTGAGTGTTAATTTCAAGACCAGGATTATGCCCATAATTTCCTCAGATTGGAAATGATGAAAGTGGGTCTCTTATAAGGTTGTGACCTCCCTATAAAAGGTAGAAAAACTCCATCAACCTTGGGCACTCCAGTTAGGATACTGTTGATTTAGGGCACGAGATACATCATACTTCAAATTCAAGGACTTGTACTACTAGTTTCACCCTAAACACCACCCAGAATTGAAGATATGCTAGTATAATTCTACTTCCCTCCACCTACTTGCTTCTAGTGTTCCCAAATATGCGATTATAGGGATGCCTAGGGGATACAATGTGCCTAGAATGACCTACATTGTGGCCATATGATAAATGGTACCTTTTACCATTGTCCATGTGCCCAAATTCTTATTTTTGAGGCTTAAAATAGTTCATAAAAAATATAATAGTTCCTATTGCAGAACCCTAAAGAAAATGTTTATCAGGGTAGACTATGAATAGTGAAAAATCTAAAGTCATTTGTGTAAATTTGTTTCTCTTATAGTGTTTATCCCTTCTTATTTTCTATTTTTTGGGTTTGGGGAATTGATTGGATAAATCAATTCTTGCTGGCATGACACTACAAATTTGGCTTTGTGAGCACAATATCATGCATTTTAACATCCAATGGAATTAGAGTTATTTAAGTTTACAAAACAAATGAAACCAGTGTTTTGTGGTCTCTTGTTGCTCATGCTCTGAACCATTGATGCACAACTCTCTTGAAGAAGTAGTAAATGATTTGAAACCCAATTCACAATGAAAAAAATGTTATGACCTCTCTATTTAGTGTACACCCCTGAAGCCTATTAGTGGTAGGAAGACAATCGATATTGAATCCTTTCCATGGTTAGAGTCACATGAAGATGAGAAAGAAACTAAAAATGGAATAGAAACCCACTTTTAACATTAGATGTTTGTTATTTCAATTAAGGTTTTAATCATTTACCTGCACTTTTCTCTATGGTAGATGGTGAAGGTGAAGTCGACGTCGTTGTACTGAGAGCATTGAATCTCCAAAGAATCTATAGCAGAGTTTAAATCCATTCTCCATCTTTAGGTCTAATAAATAGAAGAAAATGTTTAGTCTTTATAGGCATTAGATCCCCAAAACTTAGCTTCATCGAAATAGAAATTTAAGTCACCAGTGAGAATTAATCTGTCCACTTTAGAAGTCCAGATCTAAACAACTTCTCCTCGTATTCCATCCTTTGGAGAAAAGGACCAATATAGAAGTTTAAAAAAGTGAAATCCTGTCCAAATTCCCCAAAGAAGAGAATAGTGCCCAAACCTATCAAGACAACCTAACTATTAGTACATAAAAATGATCTAGTGAGCCAACCAATGATGGGGCCCCCATATTTGCTTGATGCATCAAATCCAATAAAATCCCATCTAGGTATTAAATTCCTTAAATCAGTCAAAATAGTATCACCAATAGCAATATGCTCCTAAATTAAAATAATGGATGGATTATGTGAAGACATCAATCTTTCCGGGCCAAATTTTTGGAGGGTATCCATATCCCTTTGCAATTTAGAGACATCAATAGAATTAGGTAACCTTAACACATGGAGTGCTTTCTTTAAGAGTCCCTTTCAAATATTTTTTACGTACATCCCTAACATTAAGGGCACCTTATTCCCTCGTTGATTCCATAGTAGACTTCTAACCCCTAAGCCTAGAATAAAATACCAAAGAGTCTTGGAAGATACCCCGTCCTAACCCCACCTCTAGCAAAGGCTTTGAAAGACTTCTAGGCCTGAGATGATAACGGGAATTACTTGGCCCCATTAAAGAAATATGAATCCTCGCAAAAGATCCATAAACCATGATCTTATTTGACATACCACCTATGATATCCCAAGATTCACCACCACCAGCAGGAGGAACCACAGTCAACTCTGAGTTAGGAGACTTAAAGAAACTAACACAAATCATAAATAAAATAACTTCCTAAATTCTCCACCACTAGAAGGAGAATACTAATAAAAAGAAAAAATGGCATAATAGCATGGAGCATCCAACATTGCTCCAATACTACTAAGAACATTAGAGAATGTCTCCATGATCATTAAATGGCATCCAAACGTGCTAGATGAGGTGTCAAATGCACTAGGGTTTGGATTTGAACGCACAAGTGTTTGAGGAGAACATAAAAATAAGTAATTATAACAAAACAAAACAATTTTGTTTTTTCTCCATATATGTCAGTCACTGACTCTCTCTAGCTTTGTGTTCATATCTCATACTTGTAACATGTTAATTCACTTAATGACTATACTAAAGTTTATCTACGTATAAACTATGTTGAGCAAGTATCCATATCGATCAAACTGTAGCATTACATGAAAATCCAAGACAACTATCCTTTTTTTCAATAAAATAAAAAACTATACTTTTATACTTTTAATAAATAAAAAGCATATGAATAGTACATAAAAATCATAATAGTGACTGGATGGAGCATGATCAAGATGGCCCAGTAAACTAGAGCACCAATCAACGACAAGGAAAAACTCCACATGGAGATACATGCAATAACCCAATACATAACTGATGAACCCGATCAGCCAAGGTAAAGGCCAAAGAGAGAGGAATAAAGAAAAAACTATGACCCATAAACATTGCACAATAATATCCATAACTAGATCAAATTTACAACATAATATGACAAGGTGATACCTAGATAAGTACTCACCCAATGTCAACTTGCATAGAATATTTTAACCAAAGTTATATAAGTCCGAAGTATTAACAATCATCCAGTTCAAAATTATTTTTATAGTCTTCCCGAGAGAAAACCAGGCAACCACAAAAAGCCTTTATAGAAGAAATATTATATCATGATAATAATAATAAAATTGATATAAATGTATAACCACTAGAAAACTAGTCAAAATGGAGAAGAACAAGAAATAACACAACCCATTCAAACTCAAAGCTAATAAATTTGAATCTTTTCTTTTGACACCAAGTTTGAAATTAAGAACTCCTCGCAAAAGATAAATCCTTCGGGCTTCATAAAATCATGTTTGGATAATGAATCAACTTCTTTATTTATCTCCCTATATACATGTTGAAAGGATATCCTAGTGAACTCTTTGTTTAACCTTCTAATCTTACCCATCCAACTTTCTAAAGTAGAAACCTATAAATTGTAATTTAATAAGACCTAGTCAATTATAGTTTTTAAATCTCCTACAAACTATAGAAATGATAATTTCTTGGATCTAGCAATAAATAATAAACGCCATAAATCCATCAACTCACTTCTAGTATTGGTCCCAACCACACAATTTAATTTGAGCTTGAAACTTCTGGTATTGTCAACAACAAGGGTTGCCCCTTCCCCAAACTTCTAAAAGATATTAGAAAAACAGGATCACAAAGCAATAACATAAACCAATATGCAAATATAAATCTCATAAAACCAATACATGAGAGACATCAATATAGCGTGGTTCAACCAATATGGCCTATGTTCATACAGAAATTGTCAGTGCTTTTATTATACCATCTAGCAAAATAAAGTGATACAACTTGCAACACCTCCGTTGCAACTTCCTCTTCACTCTCTCACAGTCTCTCTCACATAATTATAGAGATTTTTTTTCACAATACAATAGACATACATATTACATTTCCTTCCTTTTATAGAGGGAATACCATTGGAAAATACCATGGGATACCCAAAAACATGGTCCCATAAATCACCCATTATTGACCCAGTCATGACTATGAAATTACAACATTTTACAAGGCATTTTTTTCAAAAATTTTGCTACGTTAGCACTTCCCCCGAACCCCGCCACAGGGAGGGGGTGACGACTATAGTGGGGGGGGAGGGGGGGGGGGGGAATCCTATCCCCATCCTCATCATGATACTAGGATCCATACACAGATGAAACACGACCTCTAAATCAGGAAGATCCAGCTCCACAACAAACAAAAGCAATCGTGAGATGCACCGTTAAAGAAGCCCTTCACCCATTCATTATTAAAAACATGGAATCTTATTTTTCGAAACTAGATGCTTTGGCTAGTAGGCTTACCCTTCAAAAATTACATGTGGACAACAACAACCTTGGTTCCCACTTTAATCGCAATTTTACCCCTCCCTTCAAAAGAACAATATTTTTGTTCTTTCCCACTTCCTAGAAAATGAAACAAGGTAGCTCTTTCTAGATTTGTTCATTGCATATCTACTCTTTTAAACAAAAGGATAAAGATGGATGAGACCAGTTCCTAGATATATTACATAGTCCCTTCACCACCTACTAAACATGTTTTATAAAAGGACAATGTATTAACTAATTTCCCATTGATTTAGCTTTATTATTGCAAAGAGGACAACAACTTTTACCCACACCCCCCCCCCCTTTTTAAATAGTTGTCCCAAGTGAGGAGACTATTTCTCGACACTAACCAAACAAAGAGTTTGATTTTTAATGCCAAAAACCACTTCCATAGTGGCCTATACCACCAAACATCATCCATTGCATGGTCATAAAATAAGGCTTCATAGGATAATTTTGTAGTAACCAAGCCTGTCTTCTCATTCTAGGTCCAATATAGAGAGTCCTCTCCTCTTGAAAGATGAAATCCAATCCTCTATAGCACTACTATATAGCTATTCCATTCACCAAAAAGATCCCCTTGCAATCCCAACTCCCAATCCTATTTGCACCTTGTACCATCCCCTAAGCTCCTATTTGACAATCCCACCTAGTTTAAAAACACATTATACAATAAAATGAGAACCCATGACGAGTTCTTGTTTTTTTGGAGGTCATATTTAGTAGTTGCTTTTACTTTTGTTTCAAAAAGTGCTGCCACTCGTCTCACCTTTTCTTTTTCGGGATAAATTTACATCTCTAGTTTATAGTTTATAGTTTATTAATATTAATAAATCTCTAGTTTATAGTTTATTATCCACTCCTCTTATCTTCTAATGAAGTTATATTTATATATATCTATTAGCAGAGGGTAACACGCTAAGAAAATTCCACATAGAATTCCATATTAGCCTCAAAAGGATCCTCGAAAGGGACTTCTTCAACAAGAAATGTCCACCAAGGCCACAAAGGCCCAAGGCCCAAGGACTGTCTACAAAGTGTTGATGTATTTGTAACTTCGGAATGTATTCATCTTTGTATCTTATGTATTGTAACCCGATGTTTATTCCGGGATGTATCTATAATGTAATTGAGTCATGTTGTCATGCCCCGATGTTCCTATCAAGACGATCAATAATGCAAACAAGTCATGTCAAGTCATTGTGGGTAACCCTCCGATTGTCTAAGGGTTAAAGTCCCCGCAGTTCCGAGGCACTAGGGTTATTAGACTCTCCTAGTAGAGGTTGTCCCTGGTAGGGTTTTATTCATTTCGAGATTAGTATAAATAGAGAGCTGGACTCTCTATTTAATACACAACTCATACACACTCAAGTGTAGTGCATATTTGAGGAAGGAGAAGACACTGGGGTTAGACAAGAAGAAGGTTACTGCTGTCGAGAGATCACTTACTATTTTGGTGCTGATTCTATCTCTGAGGAAGTTGTGGCATTTTCTCCATTTATGGTTTCCTGGAAGTAAAACACTGTGTTCATTGTCTCTTGTGTTTGATTACTGTACTTGTTATTCTCTCAGTTAAAGATCCTAAATAATGCTAGCTTAATGTTGAAAAACTAACATGTCATCAGAGCTAACCTGAGAAGAAGACACTGTGCAGCTACGGGAACTAGGGATTCCTAGTTTGTGGATCTTCATCCACATATTTTCAGCAAAATTAAGGTGGAATAACTCTCCTCCTTAGGGTGCATCTTTCTGTTGAAGCAGAATCCAATTATGAGGTTTTTCAGTTTTGGACCCGATACTACTACCGGAAATTAGGGATTTTCCCAAAAGAGGATTTTTTTAGTGAGCCCAGGCCTGGATTGATCTCCTCCCCAAAATCGAAGTTAGGGATAAATTTCAAGACATTTGGGTGGACAGATCTCTAGAAAAGCAAAACCTTAATTTGCTCCTGGACCAATACTGCGAGATTTCAGCTTCAAATCCAAATCTAACATCTTGACCTGGTAAGATCTAAATCTCTTGTATTTCCATTTGAGGTTCTCAGTTTAAGATGTCTCATCATACCAAGCTTGATGAAAATCTTGAGGGAGCTGATAACTTCCGAGCCTAGAAGTATAGGATCTCCCTGGTCCTGGAAGAAAATGAGTTGGACTCCTACATCCATGAGGAGGTTCCAGTTCCAGAGGGAGATGAGGCAAAGGCCTTACACAAGAAGAAGATGGTCATGGAAAAAAGGATAATTGTTGATTCTATCAAGGATCACCTTATCCCACAGGTGTCCTCTCTCAAGACACCTAAAGCTATGTTTGATGCCCTAACCAAATTGTTTGAAGGGAAGAACATAAACCGGAAGATGACTCTGAGGAATCAACTGAAGAATGTGAAGATTCAAAATGCAGAGACCATCCAATCTTACTTCACAAGGGTTTCTCAGATCAAGGAACAATTAGAAGCTATAGATGAAGAAGTGGAGAATGCAGAGATTGTGATGACAACTCTGAATGGCCTTCCTAGGTCATGGGATTCATTCATCCAAGGAATCTGTGCCAGAAAGAAGTTAGTCAAATTCAGCAGACTATGGGAAGAATGTTCTCAAGAAGAAGCATGGATAGCAGCTCGAGAAGAGAAGATGGGAAGGGAAGATCAAGCTCTCACATTTCACTCCAAGAAAGGCAGAAGAAGAGCTCATCACCCCAAAGGTAAGAATCCTCATCATAGAGATAACAGTAGAAAGGACCTGTCTAGATTAAGATGTTATACATGTGATGAAATAGGACACTTTGCAAAAGATTGTCCTAAGAACAAGGTCCACTCTCATAAGAAGAAGGGGAACAAAATAAGACATCATGCTCATGTTGCAGAGGATGATGAACCATCCAAGAAAAGAACCAGATATGAAAGTGAATATTCTTTAAGCGAGGATGAATATGTTTTGATCTCCGCTCTCACAGGTAACATTACTCATGGAAGTGATGATTGGCTTATAGACAGTGGGGCTTCCAAACATATGACTGGATTCAAGGAATCCTTTGTGAGATTGTCAGAACATGAATCACCTCACAAGGTGAAGCTAGGGGATGACTACCAATATCCAATAAAAGGTAGTGGGGAATCTTCCTATAAACTAGAATCTGGAAAGTCTCTAACAATGAAGGAAGTATTGTTTGTGCCAGGACTCAAGAAGAACCTCCTCTTCATATCTGCACTAGATGCAAAAGGAATGAGGGTTGCATTCATAGATGGTCAAGTCATCATGTGGCCAAGAGGAAATACTATCGATGATGCGGTGGTGATTGGAGAACAAGAAGGAGGATTGTACAAATTAAAGGGCGATCTAGAACAACCATTAGTCCATGACATGGTAGATCCAAGTGAACTTTGGCATAGAAGGCTTGCACATGTGCATTATAGAGCACTGCCAATTGCAAGCAAAGTTGTTGAAGTTCTTCCAGAATTCCAAGAAAAACATGATGGGGTCTGCAAAGGATGTGCAAAATGAAAGAATACAAAGAAGACATATCCTAGCAACGAAAGCAAAGCCAAAGGAATTCTAGAAATCATCCACTCCAATGTATGCGGTCCTATGTCATCAAACTTACTAAGCGGGTATGCATATTATGTTTCTTTTATTGATGATTTTTCTAGGAAGACATGGGTTTACTTCATGAAGAATAAAGACGAAGTATTCAGCAAATTCAAGGAATTCAAAGCCTTGATCGAGAACCACACTGAAAAGAAGATCAAGACTTTTCGATCAGACAATGACAGATAATTCACTTCGAATGAATTCAAAGAGCTATGCAAAGAATCAGGGATTAAGAGGGAGTTGTCCACTCCTTATAATCCACAACAGAATGGGATTGTGGAACGGAAGAACAGAAATATCATGGAAGCAACAAGAGTTATGCTTCATGACCAAGATCTTCCTATGCATCTTTGGGCTGAAGTAGCCAGAACAGCGGTGTATGTACAGAACCATACTCCACATAGAGTACTCGAAAACAAAACTCCTAAAGAAGTCTTCTCCGGTAAGAAACCAGAAGTCAGCCATCTTAGAATATTCGGCTGTCCTGTGTACATACACATTCGAAAAGAGAAGAGAAAAAAATTAGATCCTTCAAGAAAGAAGGGTATATTTGTGGGATACTCTGAAAGCTCGAAGGCTTACAGAATATATTTCCCAGGACAAGAAGATTGACATCAGCAGGGATGTGACATTTGATGAAGACACAGCTTACAACAAATCTAGAAAGAGACCTGCTGAAGAAACTAAAGAAGTAGAAGCACCCAGAATTCATGATACAACCATGAATGAAGGAACCCAAGAAGAAGATCGAGATTTCGAAGAACCACAAATACCTGTAGATCCACCTCTGGAGAAGAATCCTAAGGAAACCTACTTGGGTACGAGAACTTATGCAAGGTGCAGAGAGATATGGGGCTCCAGAAGAGAATCACAGAGAAAGAAAGAGGACCAGATCTTGCTCTGGGTATGTAGCTTTACTATGTGATTTCATTGATAAAGAACCTTCCAGTTATGAACAAGCAGCAGAACAGAAGGATACTATGATCGAAGAATATCAATCGATCATGAAGAATGATGTTTGGGATGTTGTTCCAAGACCATAAGGGAAGTCAGTTGTAACTTCCAAATGGATCTACAAGATCAAACATGATGTAGGCGGTAGCATCCAAAAATATAAGGCAAGATTTGTGGCTCAGGGTTTCTCTCAGAAGGAAGGAATAGATTATGAAGAAACCGTTGCTCCTGTAGCCAGAAACACTTCCTTCAGATCGATACTTGCTCTGGCTGTAGTGATGAAATGGAAAATACACCAAATGGATGTCAAGACTGCTTTCTTGAATGGTGTAGTGGAAGAGGAAGTGTATGTAGAGCAGCCACTCAGTTTTGAGACTCATGATAGGGAGTCTCATGTGTGCAAATTGAGGAAAGCCCTGTACAGTTTGAAACAGGCACCCAGGACCTGGTACGATAGAATTGACAGCTTTCTATCCAGTTTGGGCTTTACCAAGAGTAAAGCAGATTCCAACCTTTACTACAAGGTTGAAGATGAGAACCCAGTGATGCTTCTACTATATGTAGATGATCTATTTGTGACAGGTACGGATGGGTTAATTGCTGATACAAAGAGAAAGCTTGCTGCTGAGTTCGAAATGAAGGACTTGGGGATGATGCATCACTTTCTAGGTATGGAGGTGTGGCAGAGTATAGATGGAATCTTCCTTGGACAAGGGAAGTATGCAGTAGAGATCCTGAAGAGGTTTGGGATGATGGAATGCAAGGCTATGGCCACACCTATGGCATCGAACCTAAAGCTCTTGAACAATGCTTCATCAGAGTTGGTTGATGCTACGATGTATCATCAGATGATTGGGTCCTTGATGTACCTGATGAACACAAGACTAGACATTTGCTTTACTGTGAACACCTTGAGCCAGTTCCTGACAGATCCGATACATGTTCACTTGATTACTGCAAAGCATATTCTGAGGTACCTGAAGGGTACAGTTGATTATGGGCTCAAGTACGATGCGAATCAGAAGATTGACCTGGAGGGTTATGTTGATTCAGATTGGGCAGACAGTGCCATTGATAGGAAGAGCAC
Organism: Pseudotsuga menziesii; assembly: GCA_001517045.1. Classification (NCBI taxonomy): domain Eukaryota; kingdom Viridiplantae; phylum Streptophyta; class Pinopsida; order Pinales; family Pinaceae; genus Pseudotsuga; species Pseudotsuga menziesii. The sequence goes on from LPNX010477306.1 coordinate 163,876, forward strand.
TTCAGGGTGTTGTTTCAGTATGGGATCAGGTGTGATCTCTTGGTTTAACAGGACGCAATCCTGTGTGGCAGTGAGTATAGCTGAAGCAGAGTATGTCACAGCTTATTCAGCTAGTTGTGAGGTAGTATGGCTGAGGAAGCTACCATCTGATTTATTTGATCTCCAATTGGATGCTACTTGTATACATTGTGACAACCAGAGTTGCGTGAAGTTGTCAGAGAATCCAGTGTTCCATGACAAGTCGAATCATATTGAGATCAAGTACCACTATATCAGGGATATGGTACAGAGGGGAGCAGTGAAGCTCCAGTATGTTGCGACGAAGAAACAGATAGTTGATGTATTGACGAAGCCATTGGCTAGGTTGAAGTTCGAGTACTTCAGGGAGAAGCTTGGTGTTCTCCAGATCAAGGTTTCCTCCAAGGGAAAGTGATGAGACCCATATCCATTCTGACATGGTGAGAGGATTGGTTCCTTCCATGGTCAAATGTAAGGGCTGAGCCATTTTTTCATGGTGAGAGGATTGGTTCCTTCCATGTCAGATATGAGTGCTGGCCATTCTGTCGAGCAAGACATATGTAAGGGCAACTGCCATTCTGGGAATGGAGGTACCTGGTCAGTTACCAGGAAAACTCAGTCTAGGACTAAGAATCCATTATGATGTGATAGAGGGATGTGTTCCCACTTGATCAGATGTAAGGGCTGAACCATTCTGTCATGGCTAAAGGATTAGGTTCCTTCCATGTCAGATGTGAATGTTGGCCATTCCGACAAGCAGGTCAGATGTAAGGGAAACTGCCATTCTCTAGGAGAATGGAGGCACCTGGTTAGTTACCAGGTAGCTCAGTCGAGGACTGGGGGCCATTCTGATGTGACTATAGGATTGGTTCCTACAAGATCAGATATGAGTGCAAACCCTTCCATCATTGTGTGCAGTATGTGTTCCAGCCTAGATGGATGTAAGTGCAAAGCCCTTTCATCATTGTGGTAGGATGTGGTTCTAGCCTGGATGGAAGTACAGAAATATTCCATCATTGTGGTAGGATGTGGTTCCAGCCTGGATGAATGTAAGTGCAAAGCTCTTCCATCATTGTGTGCAGGATGTGTTCCAGCCTGGATGGAAGTGTGGAAATCTTCCATCATTGTGTGCAGGATGTGTTCCAGCCTGGATGGAAGTACGAAAATATTCCATCATTGTGTGCAGGATGTGTTCCAACCTGGATGGAAGTACAGAAATCTTCCATCATTGTGTGCAGGATGTGTTCCAGCCTAGATGGAAGTACAGAACTCTTCCATCATTGTGTGCAGGATGTGTTCCAGCCTGGATGGATATCAGTGTTGTGCCTTTCTAACGAGTAGGTCAGATATAAGTGATGAAGAAGACCTACATGGAGGCTAGGCCTACAACCAGCATGCAAAAGGGTTGGCTCTGTAGAACTTCCTGTGACGAGAAGAATCATGAGATAGCACCCGTGATGATCCAAATCGAGTGATGATCCAAATCTAGTGATGATGCCCAGTGATGATCCAGATCCAGTGATGATGATCCAGCAGTGATGATCCAGATTCAGTGATGATCCAGATCCAGCAGTGATGATCCAGATCGAGTGATGATCTAGATCCAGCAGTGATGATCCAGATCGAGTGATGATGTCCAGTGATGATCCAGATCGAGTGATAATCCAAATATAGTGATGATCCAGATCTAAAGATGAAGATGAATTAAAGACGAAGATGACTTGAAGACTAAGAATACTTGAAGATGCAGATGACGAGATGATCCAATTGATACAGAAAAGAAGACCAGTGCTGAAAATTGTGTTGAAAGAATACCTTCCTAGTTAAGAGGGAGTGTTGATGTATTTGTAACTTCAGAATGTATTCATCTATGTATCTTATGTATTGTAACCTGATGTTTATTCCTGGATGTATCTATAATGTAATTGATTCGTATTGTCATGCCCCGATGTTTCGATCGGGAGGATCAATAATGTAAACAAGTCATGTCAAGTCATTGTGGGTAACCCTCCAATTGTCTACGGGTTAAAGTCCCCGCAGTTTCGAGGCACTAGGGTTATTAGACTCTCCTAGTAGAGGTCGGCCCTGGTAGGGTTTTATTCATGTCGGGATTAGTATAAATAGAGAGTTGGACTCTCTATTTAATACACAACTCATACACACTCAAGTGTAGCGCATAGTTGAGGAAGGAGAAGACACTGGGGATAGACACGAAGAATGTTACTGCTGTCGGGAGATCACTTAATGTTTTGGTGCTGGTTCTATCTCTGAGGAAGTTGCGGGGTTTTCTCCATTTATGGTTTCCCCGAAGTAAAACATTGTGTTCATTGTCTCTTGTGTTTGATTACAGTACTTGTTATTCTCTCAGTTAAAGATCCTAAATAATGCTAGCTTAATGTTGAAAAACTAACACAAAGAAACCAAGCCAACCAATGTGTCCACATATTAGCCTCCAAAGGCTTCTTCAAGGGGGATGTGTCCACAAGAAGATTCCCACATACTAATCCATCAAATCAAATATGTCCTCATGCAACTAACTTCAACCAAAAGGTGTCCACAAGACCACCAACTAAGTCTAAATTCACTTCCAAAGACAAAATTGATCTCAACAAGTTATACAATGTATCCCCCTAGAACCTCCAAAATGGGATATTAGCTCCAAAGTGGACACTTTACCCAACAATAATATGAAATATATCTTCAATAGCTAGGATCTCCTCCAAATAGTCTCATTCTGTAATATTGAAAGCATATGTGGATGCATGTTTGTTATGAATCCCTCCAAGTGGGTCGACTCCCTCAACTAGTGGCTAACAAAACATATAATTGCTCAAGTAAGTCCTCTTAAAGTGTACACCAAATTTTTGCAGGGGTAGGTGCTTCCTTAAAGTTGTATTTAAAGCTGAAATGTTACCCAACAACTTAAGTTCCATCCTCAAATTAGCTTCAAATAAGCTCTAATGTGTTGATATCTTCCATAACATGATCAAAGTGTTGAAATAACCATGTGCCCCACCTCAAATGCCATAGATATGCCTTTTTAATATTGCATATCATCAAAACTAAGCCCACAATGATTATTCTCCATGATGTTGCCCCCTTTTTATGCCTAGAACTCATAATTTGGGGTTTTTTTACTATGGATGCATGGTTGTTGTTTTCCCATATATTTTATTGTTCTTGAGTGTTAATTTCAAGACCAGGATTATGCCCATAATTTCCTCAGATTGGAAATGATGAAAGTGGGTCTCTTATAAGGCTGTGACCTCCCTAGAAAAGGTAGAAAAACTCCATCAACCTTGGGCACTCCAGTTAGGATACTGTTGATTTAGGGCATGAGATACATCATACTTAAAATTCAAGGACTTGTACTGCTAGTTTCACCCCAAACACCACCCAGATTTGAAGATATGCTAGTATAAGTCTACTTCCTTCCACCTACTTGCTTCCAGTGTTCCCAAAGATGTGATTTTAGGGATGCCTAGGGGATACAATGTGCCCAGAATGACCGACATTTTGGCCATATGAGAAAAGGTAACTTTTACCATTGTCCATGTACCCAAATTCTTATTTTTGAGGCTTAAAATAGTTCATAAAAAATATAATAGTTCCTACTACAGAACCCTAAAGAAAATGTTTATCAGTGTAGACTATGAATAGTGAAAAATCTAAAGTCATCTGTGTAAATTTGTTTCTCTTATAGTGTTTATCCCTTCTTATTTTCTATTTTTTGGGTTTGGGGAATTGATTAGATAAATCAATGCCTGCTGGCATGACACTGCAAATTTGGCTTTGTAAGCACAATATCATCCATTTTAACATCCTATGGAATTAGAGCTATTTAAGTTTACAAAACAAATGAAACCAGTGTTTTGTGGTCTCTTGTTGCTCATGCTCTGAACCATTGATGCACAACTCTCTTGAATAATTAGTAAATGATTTGAAACCCAATTCACAATGAAAAAAATGTTATGACCTCTCTATTTAGTGTACACCCCTGAAGCCTATTAGTGGTGGGAAGACAACCAATATTGAATCCTTTCTATGGTTGGAGTCACATGAAGATGAGAAAGAAACTAAAAATGGAATAGAAACCCACTTTTAACATTAGATGTTTGTTATTTCAATTAAGGTTTTAATCATTTACCTACACTTTTCTCTGTGGTAGATGGTGAAGGAGAAGTCGAGGTCGTTGTACTGAGAGCATTGAATATAGAAAGAATCTATAGCAGAGTTTAAATCCATTCTCCATATTTAGGTCTAATAACTAGAAGAAAATGTTTATATCACTGTGGACATGATTTCTACTCAACCTTGAAATGAAACTGTATCCTAGTATAATTTTTAAATGCTTTATATGTGTTGAAATATGGGATCTAGGTGCTAGAAAGGAGTCATTGGAAAGCACCAGGTACAACCTCAGACCTCTTTCATGTTTACACAGCATGCTACACATGGTAGCTAACTCATATTATGAGTGCATATGTCTGTAAACTATGCACGGAATAAACTAAAATCTTACATTGAAATGTAATTTTAAATATCCCTTGCGAACATTACATGTTAGCTACACAAATAGTTGTAGTGAAACTTGTTATGAAAAATCATTATCAAATTTGTCATTAGTGGGATGACATCTTTAACGACTTAAATATATAGTTTTAGTCTTTGCTTTATGCTTTGATTGATTATACAAGGATTTTCTATGGTGGTTTGTATAAATCCATTAACATTTGAAGGTAATTCCACTATGTTAATTTGCATAATCTCATGTACAATATTGATTAGTCTATGTGTTGGACCTATTTTATACGTTGAGAATTTTTTTTCTCACTATCAAATATTTTATTACTATCTGACTTCTCCTCTAGAATCATTTTCAATGGAAATTTATTACACAATTTCCTTATACATTCCAAAGAACCTGGAGGAACATAATCCAAGCAGACCCAATACACTGGAATGGATTCTAGCACATACTTCATCAAAATTAGTCTACCTCCATGAGATAACCACTTGTTACACCATAGTTGTAGTATATTCTCAATTTTACCAATGATCCATACTCAGTCCCTTCTGCGGTAATCATCATGATTTATAATAAATACCAAATACTTAAGATCATACTGGATATCCACCAAGGAAAAATCAAGTTGAGAGTTTATCCATAAAGTCACACCTTCATCCATGTTCATAAAAGAGACTATGGAATTCCTAGAATTATAAGACATCCTAGTAGCTTCAATAAATAAATCCAGAAAAACTGTAAGCTTAGTTATATCCGTCCATGAACCATTAAGCATAATATCATCTACAAAAATTATATGAGAGATGCTAACATTACCTCCAATCCGGATCCCTCTGAGGGTCCCATTAATATTGGCATGTCAAATATATATACTTAATCCCTCTAAAATAAAAATGAATAGAAGAGGATCAAGGGGGAAACATTGCCTCAAGCCTCTACGAAGCCTAAAAAAAGATGAGGTGGAACCATTAATCAAGACTACAAAGGAAACTCTTTAACACATGATAAAATCCAATTTACAAATTGTAGATGAAAATCAACTTGTAACAAAATCAACCTAAATTAATTCCAATTAACTCGTTCAGATGCTTTAGAGACATCTACCTTTGCAATGCCATATGGTAAATTTTTCATCTTGGTTGTATGCAAAACTTCTTGAGCAGTAGCTATAGAATCATGTATTTGTCTTCCCTCTAAAAAATAAAATTTCTCTTGGGAACTTCTTTTGAAAGAATACCCTTGCTTCTTCTAGAAATCACCTTAGCTATTAGTTTGTATATACAATTATACAATGAAATGGGCTTGTAGTCCTAAAATTGACACCTTTATCCCCCTTGCGAATGAGGGCTATAAATGTAGTGTTGAAGGAATCCAAGATATTTCCATTGATCCTTAACTCTTCAATTGTAATTAGTATATCCAATTCAACCAGGTCCATGAATCCCATTAAAAACTCCACCGACCATCCAATAAGACCATGACCTTTCTCCTTCTACATAGAGTGCACTTCCTCCTTAAGTTCTTTAAGGATCAATGCCTCCTGTAAAGACAATTTATGTTCCTCATTAACAAAAGATTGAAATAAATCATTTAGTCTTAACATCTATAAAATATACACCATTTCTTCTTCCTTGAAGAACTTACTAAATGGTTCACCTCTGATCTTACAAGATTCCTAAGACCAACCACCAGTTTCCCATCGTCCTCCTTTATTTTCCATAGAGAGTTGATGTTTTTTCTGTGCTTGACATAATTATGGAAATATTTATTTTTTTCATCCCCTTTCTACAACCATATGAACCTACTTTTAGGTCTCAAGGATACTCTTCCTCTATCAAAATATTCATTCTCCTAACTTCTAGATCCACTATGTACCCTTTTTTATCTATTCATGAGAAGCATTATGGATTATCTACATGAAAGGATGCCAAAAAAGATTCTATCCTTCCAAGATCAATTCTCTAATTACTCCTCCTCTTAGCTGGCCAAGTAACAATGCATGATTTTATCTTCTTTAGATTTTTCAACAACTAAATCCTTGTAGATTCATGTCTATTGGTATCAAAAGGTGCCCACTCATTTTTAACTAGTTGGGTATAACCAACATCATCCAACCATATAGATTTAAACTTGAAATGGATGGAGGATTTTCTAAGGACTCCTTCACCTCCATCAAGATGGGAAAATGATTAGACTCCCCCCGTTCACCAACCCATTATTTAATACATGATGTCGAATATAGTAAGGCACATTCATTGATTATGAATCTATTTAGTCTTTTGGATATCCTGTCTTGACCTACTCTCATATTCCTCCAAGTAGGCCTGAGACCAATAGGAGGAATACCAAATAAATAATTCTCCTCCAACCTTCTAACAAAATAATAATAATGAGTCTTTATAGGAATTAGAGCCCGAAAACTTAGCTTCATCGAAATAGAAATTTAAGGCACCCGTGAGAATTAATCTGTCCACTTTAGAAGTCCAGATCTAAACAACTTCTCCTAGTATTCCATCCTTTGGAGAAAAGCACCAATATAGATGTTTAAAAAAGTGAAATCCTGTCCAAATTCCCCGAAGAAGAGAATAGTGCCCGAACCTGTCAAGACAACCTAACTATTAGTACATAAAATGATCTAGTGAGCCAACCAATGATGGGTCCCCCATATTTGCTTGATGCATCAAATCCAATAAAATCCCATCTAGGTATTAAATTCCTTGAATCAGTCAAAATAATATCACCAATAGCAATGTGCTCCTGAATTAAAATAACAGATGGATTATGTGAAGACATCGGTCTTTCCAGGCCAAATTTTTGGAGGGTAGCCATATCCCTCTGCAATTTAGAGACATCAATAGAATTAGGTAACCTCAACACATGGAGTGCTTCCTTTAAGAGTCCCTTTCAAAGATTTTTTACGTACATCCCTAACATTAAGGGCACCTTATTCCCTCGTTGATTCCATAATAGATTTCTGACCCCTAAGCCTAGAATAAAATACCAAAGAGTCTTGGAAGATACCCCCTCCTAACCGCATCTCTAGCAAAACCTTTGAAAGACTTCTAGGCCTGAGATGATAACGGGAATTACTTGGCCCCATTAAGGAAATATGAATCCTAGAAAAATATCCATAAACCATGATCTTATTTGACATACCACCTATGATATCCCAAGATTCACCACCACCAGTAGGAGGAACCACAGTCAACTCTGAGTTAGGAGACTTAAAGCAACTAGCACAAATCATAAATAAAATAACTTCCTAAAATCTCCACCTCTAGAAGGAGAATACTAATAAAAAGAAAAAATGGCATAATAGCATGGAGCGTCCAACATTGCTCCAATACTACTAAGAACACTAGAGAATGTCTCCATGATCATTAAATTGCGTCCAAATGTGCTAAAGAAGGCATCAAATGCACTAGGGTTGGATTTGAACGCACAAGTGTTTGAGGAGAATATAAAAATAAGTAATTGTAACAAAACAATAACAATTTTGTTTTTTCTCCATAAATGTCAGTCACTAACTCTCTCTAGTGTTGTGTTCATATCTCATACTTGTAACATGTCAATTCACTTAATGACTATACTAAAGTTTATCTACGTATAAACTATGTTGAGCTAGTATCCATATCGATCAAACAGTAACATTACATGAAAATCCAAGACAACTATCCTTTTTTTTCAATAAAATAAAAAACTATACTTTTATACTTTTAATAAATAAAAAGCATATGAATAGTACATAAAAATCATAACAGTGATCGCATGGAGCAGGATCAAGATGGCCATGTAAACTAGAGCACCAATCAACAACAAGGAAAAACTCCACATGGAGATACATGCAACAACCCAATACATAATTGATGAACCCGATGAGCCAAGGTAAAGGCCAAAGAGAGAGGAATAAAGAAAAAACTATGACCCATAAACATTGCACAATAATATCCATAACTAGATCAAATTTACAACATAATATGACAAGGTGATACCTAGATAAGTACTCACCCAATGTCAACTTGCATAGAATATTTTAACCAAAGGTATATAAGTCCGAAGTATTAACAATCATCCATTTCAAAATTATTTTTATAGTCTTCCCGAGAGAAAACCAGGCAACCACAAAAAGCCTTTATAGGAGAAATACTATATCATGATAATAATAATAAAATGATATAAATATATAACCACTAGAAAACTAGTCAAAATGGAGATGAACAAGAAATAACACAACCCATTCAAACTCAAAGCTAATAGATTCGAATCTTTTCTTCTGACACCAAGTTTGAAATTAAGAACTCCTCGCAAAAGATAAATCCTTCGGGCTTCATAAAAGCATGTTTGGATAACGAATCAACTTCTTTATTTATCTCCCTGTATACATGTTGAAAGGATATCCTAGTGAACTCTTTGTTTAACCGTCTAATCTTACCCATCCAACTTTCTAAAGTAGAAACCTATAAATTGTAATTTGATAAGACCTAGTCAATTATAGTTTTTAAATCTCCTACAAACTATAGAAATGATAATTTTTTGGATCTAGAAATTAATAATAAATGCCATAAATCCATCAACTCACTTCTAGTATTGGTCCCAACCACACAATTTAATTTGAGCTTGAAACTTCTGGTATTGTCAACAACAAGGGTTGCCCCTTCCCCAAACTTCTAAAAGATATTAGAAAAACAAGATCACGGAGCAATAACATAAACCAAGATGCAAATATAAAGCACATAAAACCAATACATGAGAGACACCAATATAGCGTGGTTTACCCAATATGGCCTATGTTCATACAAAAATTGTCAGTGCTTTTATTATACCATCCAGCAAAATAAAGGGATACAACTTGCAACACCTCCGTTGCAACTTCCTCTTCACTCTCTCACAGTCTCTCTCATATAATTACAGAGATTTTTTTCCACAATACAATAGACAGACATATTACATTTCCTTCCTTTTATAGAGGGAATACTGTTGTACAAGAATAAACACCTTATAACCGAAGGTCTAGGGTTACCAACATACTCATAAAACTTGTAGGCAATCAACTTTAGAGTACAAAAAGGAAACAAGAAGATAGAGTAGACTCACCCAATTCACGACGGTTGATCCTAGCTTTGTCCTCTTCTGGTTTGCTTCTCCTCCAAAGCCTTCAGGGATGTTTCTCCGTCACCTGTAAAGAGAAAATCCTCCAAGTGCAAGCTTATACATGTATATAGAACAGGTTACATAAACAATATATAGAGTGCTTAATCATAAATATTCATCAAACCATGATACATGAAAGACATTCAAAACACATTTGGAAGAAGGATTCTCTTTATTAACAATAATGAATGAGTTAAGATTACAACCCAACGCCTGAGACAAGGACTCCTCTGCAAGGATTTTGAGTTCCGCTGCTCCAAAGACTTCTGAATAGACACCACCAGCATAAATTTTCTCTCCACGTATGATTGATTAATACCCTCCACAAGGCCTTTATTTATACTTAGTGAAATAAGGCAGTTTCAAGGGTTGAGGAGGTTGAGACAGTTAAGATGGTTGTAGTTAAGGGCTTAAAAAATCTCAAATAATCGCGATTTATTATTTTTAATGTCAAAGGAAGGTGTACATGGGTATTGATACTAGAAACCCACGTATGACACACGAATTGCTCTAAGGGAAGCCCGCATACAGATCTGTACGCGGGTTGCAATTACAAAGACTCGCGTATAGTATGCAACATGTTGTAGGAAAAGTCGTGTATGTACGCGGGTTGCATATAGGCAAAGGCGCGTACAGAAATTGACATATTCAAAGGTAAAAATGGCAAGTTGGATGGATATTGAATGTATTTCATAACATGCCCATCTATAGTGTTTTAGGCAACCTTCAATCCATAAATGTCATTTTGTGTGCCAACATAGGAAATGTCGGCACTCGGACGGAGAAGTACCATTTGGGTAGATAACAGATGCCCCCTAATGTGTGAGGTCAGAGGGAAGCGATGGCTGAAATACATTATAATCTTTATCTTTGGAGAACTCAGAAATCCAATGGAGCAGAGGTAGTACCTGAAACAAATACATAATAATGTCATATACAAAGTCATATCTGAGGATGCTATGTTCAATATACTGGAACACTAGCTCCTTTACAATATTTGAGTACATCATATGATACGGGTACAAGACCACATAGATTACAAAGGTGGATCAAAGCCACAATATACATAAATGATGTGTCTTCAAAGATATGGAAGCTATGTATATAAATGGAACATAATCTTGTGCAACTTAGTCCATAGGTGAGGAACTAAGGTCTTCATAAACAATCCCAAAGAACCAATACAATCTAAGCCATGTGAATAAATGTAGGCTGAAGTCGAACATGGAAAGGATTCAACAATTTGTCAATCTATAGGTGATAATCGACAATTGAAACAAAGGAATTCACCAATGATGAAAGTCAATCCTGAGGTACGATCGTCAAAACTCTAGGTCTTCGTCATCAGGAAGTATTGAAACGGAACCATGCTGTGATAAGGAAGGCAATAGATCCTCCAATGGATCACAAGAGTGACCAAGAACTGGGAAAAAGAAGGGAGACACAATAGATAATAGATATAACAATGATGGGATGAGGATAAAGATCAAACATTGGGTTGAGTCCTTGAACAGTGAGCATGACACAGAGATGACCCAAGGCAGCTTTTAACTCATAGAGAGAACAACTAGACTTATCTGTCATGTAGGAGACATGATCAGATTCCCCGGGTATAACAGACAAGAGGAGGACTCGTAGTAAACTCGAAGTAATAGCTGAACTGAAAGTGAACACTGAGACATGGGTATCGGAAAAAACAGAGAGTGCTATGTTCAAGGATGACATGCTGCCACTACTGAAAACAAGAGAAAACTTCTTCTTTACCTTCCCTGTTAAATTTTAACGAGTCTAGGAAAGTCAACTCGGATCCCTTTTCATTTTTTAACAAGCTTGAAAAGAAGGGAAAATAATGCTTGATAGTGTCACTGATTCGTGGATTTAATGAGCCCGAACTAGTACATGCTCAGTTGTTGTTTTCACATTTAGAGAGTCTGAAAACTCCAAAGAAGACTCCAGGGGGGGTCCTTTTTCATCCAATTTAGTCTCCTGAGGCCGAAAAAGTATAAAACATACCACAGAAGAACTCTCTTAACTTCCGTAGAAGAAAAGGTGAACCTTTTTCGTACTTAGTCAAGGAGGTCCGAAAAAGGTTAAATTACCACCTACCCAATGCTCCTTCCAAAACAGCATGAAATAGCTTGAGTTTTACGAGTGTGAAGGAAAGCAAGATCACTCGGAAAGATCCATTTGATTACGAGAAATGGGGCTTACAACAATAAACTCGTTGCTTTGTTCTTAAGTGTTTAATGAGCATGACAAAGACACAAAGTACACTTGGAATCTTTTTCATGTTTAGGTCCAGAGCACGAAAAAGAGAAAACTAAGCTCATACTGGGAGTTCCTTTTCCGTAAATTTAGTCCCTCAGGTCCGGAAAAGTGATAAACCTATGCTTGAGAATACTCTTCTCAATTCAAAATAGAAAAGAGAGGGATCCTTTCTCGTATTATTCTGCATGGTCTGATAAAGAGATAACCTACCACCGATGCGGATGCCCATTCACATATTCTTAACGAGCTTGAACAGACAAGTTAACTCGGCAGTCAAGTCTGTTTTGAAGGAGTCAAACTTGGGCCTAAAGAAACTCCATAAGGGCTGGGAGTCCTATAAAGGGATAGCTTGTAAAAAGAGATTCAAAAAGAAGCTCTATTTGGCGTGAAAAATAGCTAAAAGGATACCCCTATACCTGAAACAGCTGCGGCATGAGTATCAAAAGACAACATAGGTTTTAAAGGAGGATACTCATGAAAAAAGGGTCATATCCATGGAAGAACAATGGGAAAAACATAAAACTAATGGTTTATAATACCATAGTCCGTGGAAAAATGTTGATTGCTAAGGTTAATGTGGATTGAGTATAGATGAAAAAAATGCATTGGAAATGACAAAACCACCCTATGGGAGTAAAAAACACTTTATAATGATGAAAAACCTGTTTCAAGACAAAAAAAGATATGGTATTAGTTGAATAGATTTCAAACTATAGGAAAAAACCCATTTTGAGAAATAAAATTTCTATGAATAGTTCAAAATCAAAACAAAACTCACCATTTTGAATTTTAGCCATAAGAAGCAAGTTTTTACCTCTACCTTCATTCGATCGGTGTGGAAAATATAGTGGACGAAACCAAATTCCGCAAGTTGCAGGTAAGCCTACACCCCGATCTCTTCAATTTGATCTTAGCAATTATCAATTTTGAGTCCCAATTTCATTATTAAAGCATCCTAAAGCATGTCACGGCGCGTACGCGGGTTCACAGTGTAAACACTCACGTACACGCATTATGTACGTGGGTTTCCCGTAGAGACAGTCGCGTATAGTACGCGACATTTCTAACTAGACAGTCGCTTGTACTGCGTGAAGGATAAAAGGCTAATTATAGGCAAAAAAATTTGAAATTTTATATGAAATTGATGAATCATAATACTTGTTTTGCTAGGTGTGAAGATGGTGTTGGAATGGAGGGAACGGGAACATGAAACTATGGACCAAGGAGTGCTCCAAAGTGCGCCCACCGTACATGCTTTACGAACGAGTGGGTTATTAAAGTTATTTTGCACATCGCCCATGAGGGCCAATGTCCGTCTATTGGAGTTCATGATAAACTATTGGGATCATGATTTAGGGATGTTTCACCTATAGGGTGAGACTTTGGAAATTACTTTCGAGGACATATATTTCATTACCGGGTTGTCATGACGAGGAGCATCGATCAACTTAGAGGGCACCGACAGGGGCGGTGATCCTTTAAGTGTCCAGAACTACATTGATGTGTTTTGCACACCAGGTACCCAGAAGAGAGGGAGTTGTGTCCCTATTGCACATATCTGTGATTTCACATTACAGGTACTGATGAGCACCATCATGAGGATTGCAGGATCCTATTCATTACATTTAGCTACATGGAACCAAATGAGGTTGGCAGTGGATTGTATGCATGGTGCCCTCTATGATTGGTATTCAAGAGTTTTCCCCATTATGAAAAGACAACTCTCCGATTGCAAGAGAGGAAGGCGAAAGAACTTTGGGTATTCTAGCATATTGGTTGCCTAATTCTTTGAGAGAGTACCAGGGTTAAGCTTTGCCATACCTCTACCAGTCCGATCTCCATGTCATCCAAGGCTGAGCAGATGGGGAGACATCTTCCTCCGTCAAGGAAGAGGAGACACAGTGTAGAGTGTATACGATGATGACTTCTATATCTAGTGGGAGCGACAACTACTGGCACTAGAGAAGTTTCCGTATGCTGGCATGGATTTTCGAGGTGACCCAGACCTTGTCCTCCCTCCACGAGGAACATGGGGAGATCTAGGTAAAAAAAAAAATTAATTTTTAACATTTTTAAAATTTTTATGAATTTTAAAATGATAGAAATATACATATGTGTACAAGTCTTAATCCTATAAACGTGTCAAAATGCAGATATTTGGACTGGTCTGCCCTGAGGGGAATCCATGTATGTTTGTTTGTCCTGTCGTAAGCGAAGACCCGGGGCTTATTAGGGTTCTATAGGGGAAGCTGACCAGGCTTACCCAAAGAGTTCCCACCTTGCGGATAGAGCATATCCCGGCTGTCATGCAGGAGTTTGTGGTTGGAGTTCCACCTATCTGGTTACGCCTTTTGAGGCGAGTGGCCAGAGCGGTTCTTGTATACATAGATGTTGTGGAGGATGCCGAAGCTGAGGAGGTTGAGGAAGCCAGAGTACAGAGAGACCATGGGGACCAAGGTGGTCCAAGTGACCAGGGTGGTCCTGCTTAGATCTAGGACATTTTGATGGACTGCGATCCACATTTTTGTATATTTTTGTTTATTATACAGTTATGACTGAATCTGAGGATCAGAATCGACCTATCTATGGACAGATATTTACATATATATATATATATTGTTGTCGTTTATTTACAAGTGTTTTTTATGTGCATGCTATATATTTTATGAAATGTGTGTTAGATGCCAATCTAAAATGTAATTAGCATATGCATCAGTCAATGAATTCTGATTTCTTGGAATGTGATTGAATATAATAACTTCAAAATGTCTTTCCAATAACCTAATTTGTATGAACTGACGTAATAGAATAGGATTTCGCACCTAATAAGCTCGATTGAGCTGGGAAACCACCAGTTGAGAGTCCAGATGGACTTTTAGCTGGGTGATACCACGTGACAAAGAATCCCATAGAAGCTCAATTACAGCCCTATACTCAGCAACATTATTAGAAGCAGGAAATAAGCAAGCGCCTCCCGCGGCAACTAGCTGTCTTGAGGGAGAGTAAATGACCCACGCTGCTGAAGCTAGATTACAAGTGTGGCGGTTGGTGCCATCGACGAAACCTATGTACCTCTCAGAAAACATCTGCAACAACTAGTAGATGGTATAAAAAACAAAACCGACAACCTAATGTACACAAAAATACATACAATAAAAATACAAGAAAAAGTGCTAAGCCTAAGCATAGTACTTCTTGAGGTAGAGCCCATTTCTAGGCTCAGGAAGCTTGTTCCCATCAAAATCAATTAACTCATATGCACCCTTCTTCAAGACTTTCGACACGACATAAGGTCCTAACCACATGGCCTTGATTTTTCCTGCCCCTAGGGGTTCTTTGTCTTGGTCCCAAAGCAAGACAAGTTCCCCCTCAGAGAAAACCCGAGGTTTGATCGATTTATCATATTGAGTTTTAACCCTATTCTTATGAGCTTGGTTAGCAGTCAGCGCATCTCTACGTTGTTCATCAAGGTGTTCTAAATGTACCAGACGTTCCTCAAGCTTTGTCGTATCAGGTAACACATGAATAGCTATTTTTAGAGACGGGATTTCACACTCAATCGGGGTAACTACTTCCACTCCATGAACGAGTTGGAAAGGGGAGAAACCTGTAGCAGTTTTGACATTAGTTCGGTAGGCCGAAAGAGCAGGATATAGCATGATGTGCCAGTTAGAACGGGCTGCATTAATTGTACGTTTAAGGATAGTCTTTAAAGTCTTGTTTACAGCCTCAACCTGACCGTTTTCTTGCGAATAGTATGAAGATAAATGTTCTTGTCTGAATCCAAGCATAGTGGTCAGTTCCGTCATCATGCTATTTTGAAAATGACTGCCATGGTCAGTGACAATCACCTTGGGTATACCAAACCGCACTATAATCTGATTGAATACGAAGAAAGTTGTTGTTTCCCCGTCGGCTTTAAAAGTAGGCATTGCCTCCGCCCATTTCATAAAATAGTCAACAGCGACAATGATATATTTATGCCCCCCAGCCGAGGCTGGATTGCGTGTCATGTAATCAATCCCCCATTTCATGAAGGGGCCTATTGAGACAACGGGAAACAACGGAGCGGGATGTGACCGCATTTTCCTAGTGTAAAGCTAACAAGGATGACAACGCTTCACTGATTCCACACAATCTTTGAAGATCGTGGGCCAGAAATAACCGACACGTAGTATCTTCTGGGCCATTGCTAACCCAGATAAATGACCCCCACACGCTCCGCTATGGGAATCATTCAGGACAATCTTCGCTTCCTCATGGGTAAGGCATCGACGCAAAATGGAATCTACCCCTCTTCGATATAATGTATCTCCTATGATGAGGTAGTTCTTAGCATGAAGGCATAATTTACATTGTTCCTCCCATGAGGAAGCTGCAGGATACTTCACAGTTTGGAGATATATAAGAATATCTCCGTACCAAGGATCAGAGGTGGATATCAAGAAGATGTGCTCATCTGGGAATGAGTCATCTTCAACAACTACATCTTCTTCAGTAGGAAATTCTACTATAAGCTCAGCAAAAACTAAGGACTTCTTAGACTTAGCGGACTGAAAATCCAAGTCAAACTCTTGGAGAATGACTATCCATTTGTTGAATTTTCCCCCAACAATCTGTAAGGACAAAACATATTGAAACGGATTCACATCCGTCACTACTGTTGTGTTCCTCAGTAAAATGTAGTGACGTAACCTCTGAACAACATAGACAGCTGCTAAGGCTAATTTCTCAATGTGGGAGTACCTGAGTTCAGGTCCGGCCAAAGCATGACTAAGATAATAAATGACATGCTCTATGAGCTTATCGTCCTCCTAGACTAGCACTACCCCAATGGTCGACTCGAATGTGGCCAGATATAATATAAAATCCCTAGAATAATCTAGCGGACGCAGTAAGGGTGCTAACAACAAAGCTTTTTTCAATGCCTCGAAAGCGAGTTGTGCAGTTTCATCCCATACAAATGGGGTGTCCTGTTTGAGCAGGCGCATGAAACCCTTTGTAATCTTGGCATAATTAACAATAAAACGTCGAAGAAAATTAGACTTCCCTTGCAGGCTTTGAATTTTCCTAATAGAATGAGGAGGAGGCAGATTTACAATGGCCTCAACTTTTAACGGATCCACCTGGATGCCTTTATTAGAGACAATGAACCCGATCAATCTTCCTGACTCGACACAGAATACACACTTATGGGGATTCAAGCGGATTTTATAATATCTGCATCTCTCAAATATCAACCATAAGTGATCTGGATGTTGAATCCTCTTACGAGAATGTGCAGGCAGATCATCAAGGTATGGTTCGACAATGGCTTTAATATCATGGAAGGCAAAGTTCATAGCCCGTTGAAAGGTTGCCCCGGCATTTTTCAATCCAAAGGGCATTTTCTTGTACGCGAAGGTAACCCAAGGACAAATGAAAGCATTTTTATGTTGGTCTTCCGGTTTGATTTGAATTTGGTTGTATCCGGAGAAACCATCCATAAATGAGAACACTTCACTTCCCGCACAAGCATCTATAATCTGGTCTATAAATGGCGTGGGATAGTTGTCCTTAGGACAGGCTTTATTCAAATCTCTGAAGTCAGTACAGATGCGGATAGTCCCTTGCTTCTTATCAACAGGAATAGGGTTGGATACCCATTCTGTCAAAGCTATGGGATAAATAAAACCAACCTTCAACAGTTTTTCAACTTCGGCCTTCACAGCCGCCGCTTTGAGCGGGTTAACAGCTCTTAAATTTTGTCAAACAGGTTTGGCATCAGGTTATGTTTGGATTTAGTGGTCAACAATCGATGGATCAATGCCTGGCATCTCCTCATATGACCAGGAAAAGAAATCGCGGAATTCCTTAAACAAGGCAGTATAGATAGCAATCTCTTCAGGAGATCAGTTTGCACCTATGTATATGTTTTCCATGACATCAGGATTTACAGAGATTTTAATAGGTATAGTGGCGGAAATATTTGCCATATTCCCCTCGGCAAACATTCCTTCCCTAGGTAAGGGATTAATGGGTGTATCAACATCTTCTGACAGTCTCAAACGAAACTCTTGATTTTCTATTCTGCTTAGTTCTAGAAGAAAATATGATCGATGGTGAAGATTCTCACAGATCTTAACACATCCATTCATGGCTTCCAATATGGCTTCATCAGAAGGTTAAACCATATCTAAACAGTCTGTAGAGTGCAAAGAGTTTTTCGACCATGCGGGCAAATAGACTTCTTCCAGGTCCTCCGAGACTGTGAGAGGATCCGGAATGGGGTCAACAGTGGTTTGAGTGATAGCTTGGTAAGCTACTTCCACTGCTGATAAGGGCACCTCTGGTTTGTGGGGGGAAGGGAGAACCCAAGGATCAGTCCTATCAACAACCGTAGCTATGGACCTCCCCACACTAGTAGAACCAATATAGTTAACCGGGGCTAGAAGATCAAATGTGCCCATCAGTGATGTGTACATTCTAGCCCCCAAGCTCTGTGCAGCAGGTTTGACCTGATCAACCAATGGCACAATGGACACATTAGACTCTAAATGGCCTTTTCGAGTAAAATCAAGTTGGTCAATAGTAACCAACCTTCCTTCATGTGGAAAAACCACTACACAAAAGACAGCCGACGCAATAGCGGACATCGCATAAGTCCAGTTTCTTCCCAGAAGCAAATTATAGTCCAAGGGTGCATCAATTACTTCTACCTCAACAGACACTGCTTTCCCTGCCAGCTTAATTTCAAAAGCCGACAGGATACCATGCGAACGGAAGGATCTTCCATCGAAAGCAGAAAGTAGAGTGTTTGACGGGACTAGCTCTAGGGATCTGAGAGCTTTCCAACAGGTCAAGGACATAACGCATGTAGAAGCACCCTCATTAACAACTGGCCTTCCAATGGTCTTTCCACCATGGATGACATCTATTGATAAGGATACATGGTAAGGTAGGCGAATTTTAACATCAAACAAATGAAATTTCGCCATGAGACTCAATGAGTCCATGCTGCCTAAAGTTGCTAAGAGGGCATCCCGCTGGGCAGGACAACTCTGTAACACCTCTAAAGCTAACATTGCACACAGGGTTTGGGCTATATATTCAACCACAGAGTAGTTTGAAGAAACCCTAGCGTTAGGGTTATGCAAGGTCTTCTTGAAGACACCTTTAGGTATCTTCGGCATAGTTTCAGCAGGCTTCTCTATCGTGAGAGGGTTATAAGTTTCACCTACAAATTTACCCTTCTCAGAAGTCTCTTTCTCATAATTTGTATTCCTCGTCTGTAACAAAGTCGAAGATCGAACCATGTTGATATAGTTTGGGTCAAGGGCATTTTGAGTGCCCCCCGCTACATTAGAAGTTGAAGCAGAGTTCTGCCCTTGGGGAAAAGGATCCTTTAGGACAGCCAGTTGTTGAGCTTTAAGCAGCTTCTAGGCTTGTTCCATAAGGGGACAAAGGTGAGTAAGGTGGTCCTCATGGCACAACTTACACAGGATCTTAACCTTCTTCTTTTCTTTCTTTCCCCCATCAGCACTATTCACGGGCTTCTGCTTGTTTTGGTTTCCCTCTCCTTTCTTTCCTCTCTTTTTCTTCCCACCGGGCTATTGATTTTCCTTATGAGAGGTCAGTGCAACAACATTTGCACTCTGGGGGGAGGGGGCATCCTTTGCTTCCTCCATCGTAGACTGCTTGACAGACAACTGATGAAGTTGCTTAGCCAAAGACTCTACGATGGGAGAGTTTACAGACCCAACCACACCATCGGCATGGGGTCCAGGCTTAGGCTTCTCCGCATTGTGGGTAGGCCTCGGTGCCTCAGGGATAATCTCATACAACATCCCAGATTGCAAATAAATCAAATCCAATTGTTGGGCCCTGAGAATGGCTTCTTCTTCATTCGTCACTCCTGAGGTGGATACGTCCTTAGATATGTAGGGCAACAGGGATTTAAGGAACCACTCTAGTAGGAACTCAGGAGGGATGGTGGCTTTTATAAGGCTCTTTTTCCTCCTCCACTCTTGGATGTGATCCGAGATGTGGGTACCCTTGTTCTGCCTAAAGGTAGATAACAAGTCCGTTCCAAAATCATATCGGACCGGAAGCTGAAAGTGGCTAAGAAATGCACTAGCCAAGTCCCAGAAACTACTGAAAGCAGCAGAAGGTAACTCAATATACCATTTTGTCATGGTACTTGTTAAGGTTCTCTGGAACAGCCTCAACCTGACTGAATCTTCATTCAATGAATTCGAAGAACACCATAAATGAAATGTGGTGCCATGAGCCTCAAGATCTTCACCAACTTTGCCCTCGAATTTAGGGATGTCCGATGGCAATTTGGTGGGAACATGTGGCCACGAGGGGTCATGCCTCACCGGGTCATTCATCAACTTAGACAAATCTGGCAAGTTTAACATTGCCAGGAACGGAATCTTGGATTGAACCGGGGCACTGAAAGTGCCAGCCTGGGGATTAGAGGGACCTGCCCCCGAATGCCCATAGGTAAAGGTGGGGTTTCCCCCTGCCGCCGATTGCGAAGTGGGTAGATTACTCTGAAATGGGTTCCATCTGTAAGCCACAGGGTTGTGAGTGGGAGGTGCAGTATAAGAAGTTCAGGCCGTCCCAATCGAAACTGGGGTCTGAAAGACAAGAGTCGGTATCCCTCTGCTAAATAAAGAAAAGGGAGAGCTCGTAAACGGGGCCGAAATCGAGGTTTGAAAACTTTTCCCATAAGAGGTATTGTTTCCAAATTGCACTCCTACATAAGAAGGTGATGGGCCTACGTATGGAGTGGATGGGGGAATGTGCCCCCCATTCCAAGGAAATCCTTGGACGAAAGCCGAGGATCCTACCAGACCACTCTGGGTAGTGTATGGAAAGGAAGAAGGAACAATAGGTATACTAGGAATCCTAGTAACCAAATCACCAAAAGTACCTGCTAAGTTTGAGTGAACCAGCGGTTGGACCACCTGGCTCGCTGGAGTCAAAGGCGTAGAAGGTATGCTAGATATAGGGGCACTTACCGGGGGAGGTAGTACCCCTTCAGCTAGAACAGCTGAGGTGAACAAAAAAGAACTTTCTCCCACATAAGACATAATCCTACCCACAGGGACACCTAAAACGGGTGAATCAAAAGGTCTAACCTAAACGATCACATGATCGTTTAAATCAATCAAGGGTGTGTTAAAATTCCTTGCAAACTCGTCAGTCTGCAAGTCTTCTATCTCAATTGTATCATGATTAAGATAGTTAGCTATAAGTGATGGTTCACCTAGAACTTCAGTTACTCCTACCGGTTCAAATGAATCGTCCGTGTCCAATCTCCACCTTTGGGGTGGAGGTGGAGGTTCCAATGTGACGAGAGGAGGAAGGTTTTGCAACCTTCTTGACCTTCTTATAGGTTGGTCCTCCACGATTGAAAACTTAACAAATCAAACCCTAAGGCCAACTAAACATAGGCAAAACCACAGAGCACACACTATAAAAATTCCTAAAGCCTCAAACAATTAAACAAGGGTAAAAGATATGCTTTCCCGAAGAAAGTTGAAGAATGATTACTTAGCGTCCTTGAAGTGGTTCTTAGGCACAAGCGGAGGAATCACCCACCGCCCTCCCACACTTATAACAAGGGTTACCTTCCAAGCCCGTCCAAGGTGAACCAGAAATAGCCTTTCGGTTTACCTAGGTATAAACCCTAAATGTCAAGAGACTAAAGGATACCTTAGCTATACCAACAGTCTGGGGGGACAGTCGCAAGCCTGACTCGTATGCATGGGCAAGGTAGCTAAGCTTGAAACTCTGTCTAAGATAGAATCTCCAGATGCGTAAAAGTCCTGATTTACATTTTGACAAGGAATCAGAGGGTTATCTCCTCAGTCCAATGCCTCCACATGGCCTCATGCTTGACTCCCTTTTGAGAGGAGCTTCCCAAATACAATTGATAAAGTCAAGGATTTACCTAACGAAAGGTCCACTACGTCTGAATTTTAAAACTTATGGGAAGTTTACACTTCCTATCCCACAAGTCTAGCCTAAGCTAGTAGGTGAAAGGCCCCTAAAAATAAAAATTACTGGTAAATTTTAATTATTGCGTTCATTTTAAAGGGCTATTTCTTACTCAGAAGGAAATGGAGTGATGAACTATGGTGTTTTTGACTCGATAAGAAATAATAATAAAAAAGTAAAGGTGTATTTTTCAGAGCAAATTGCCACTATTAAAGCAAACTTCTTTTTATTTTTGTAAATATAAATTGATGAACAAATGCAAACGATAAAGAGAAACTAAGACTATGTTTTTGTAGTTTTTGAGATTATATTTTAAAACTTAAATGAAAACTACTTATGCAAAAGCTTGAAAATGTTTTTCTTTTCACTTTTTAAAATGCTCAACTACTACTATGCACCTAAAATGCACTAAACTTGAGTATACTTGGATCAAATGAACTGTATAAAATAAGCAAGCTGAAGTAAACAGGTCAATAAAACCAAAAATCAACCCACAAGGGAAGACCAGGAACCCTAGCTTGGGTGTGTACAATGACAAGAAATCACTGCAAACTCACGAAGGTAAGTGACAAACCAACCACTATCAAAAGATAGGCTAGAAAAACATTGCCCAAAACCTTGATCACTAATTCGGATAAAACACTTCAACCTATAACCCAAAATAGGTCAACCTACTTCAAAATGCAAACAGAAGACAATCCAAACAAAAGAAACCCAAGGGCTTTACAAAAAATCACGAAGTGTGATCACCAAGGTCTTCAGACTGACTGCACAGTGTTTATAAAGAAAGCCAACTAACAAATAGGAATCACAAAAGGACAGGGACAAGCAAACCCTAGCCCAAAAATCCCTATTTTCAGGCTTGTACGTGACTGTGTATAAGGGCAACTCGCGTACTATACGCGACTGTCCAAAAGAGCAACCCGCGTATGCAGGCCTCTGTACGCGACTGTGTAAGAGAGCAACCCGTGTATAGGTACAAAATTTTTCTCAAAAAAAAAAGAAAAATCCACAAGGCCTTCAAACACTATGGTAAGCATGAACCAGGATAAAATACCACACACAAACTTCAAGGCAAAGATTGGTCAAGGGTGACAGAAATAACCTACAACAGTCTGGGCTACCCAACGAAGTCGCCAGTTCTATTGTATAGTAATAAACACCTTATAACCAAAGGTTTGGGGTTACCAACATACTCATAAAACTTGCAGGCAATCAACTTTAGAGTACAGAAAGGAAACAAGAAGATAGAGTAGACTCACCCTATTCACGACGGTTGATCCTAGCTTTGTCCTCTTTCGCTCTGCTTCTCCTCCAAAGCCTTCAGGGATGTTTCTCCTTCACCTGTAAAGAACAAATCCTCCAAGTGCAAGCTTATACATGTATATAGAACATGTTAGATAAACAATATATAGAGTGCTTAATCATAAATATTCATCAAACCATGATACATGAAAGACATTCAAAACACATTTGGAAGAAGGATTCTCTTTATTAACAATAGTGAATGAGTTAAGATTACAACCCAACGCCTAAGGCAAGGACTCCTCTGCAACCAAAGGATTCTGAGTTCCGCTGCTCCAAAGACTTCTGAATAGACACCACCAGCATAACTTTGCTCTCTAAGTATGATTGATTAATACCCTCCACAAGGCCTTTATTTATACTTAGTGAACTAAGGCAGTTTCGAGGGTTGAGGAGGTTGAGACAGTTAAGATGGTTATAGTTAAGGGCTTAACAAATCTCAAATAATCGCGATTTATTATTTTTAATGTCAAAGGAAGGTGTACACGGGTATTGATACTGGAAACCCGCATATGACACGTGAATTACTCTACGGGAAGCCCGCGTACAGATCTGTATGCAGGTTGCAATTACAAAGACTCGCGTACAGTACGCGGCATGCTGTAGGAAAAGTCGCGTATGTACGTGGGTTGCATATAGGCAAAGGTGCGTACAGAAATTGACATATTCAAAGGTAAAAATGGCAAGCTGGATGGATATTGAATGTATTTCATAACATGCCCATCTATAGTGTTTTAGGCAACCTTCAATTCATAAATGTCCTTTTGTGTGCCAACATAGGAAATGTCGACACTCAGACGAAGAAGTGCCATTTGGGTAGATAACAAATACCATGGGATACCCAAAAACATGGTCCCATAAATCACCCATTATTGACCCAGTCATGACTATGAAATTACAACATTTTACAAGGCATTTTTTTCAAAATTTTTGCTACGTTAGCACTGCCCCCGAGCACCACCACGGGGAGGGGGTGACGAATATAGTGGGGGGGAGGGGGGGGATCCTAGCCCCCCTCCTCATCATGGTATTGGGATCCATACGCAGATGAAACACGACCTCTAAATCAAGAAGATCCAACTCCGCAACAAACAAAAGTAATTGTGAGATGCATCGTTAAAGAAGCCCTTCACCCATTCATTATTAAAAACATGGAATATTATTTTTCGAAACTAGATGCTTTGGCTAGTAGGCTTACCCTTCAGAAATTATGTGTGGACAACAACAACCTTGGTTCCCACTTTAATCACAATTTTACCCCTCCCTTCAAAAGAACAATATTTTTGTTCTTTTGCACTTCCTAGAAAATGAAACAAGGTAGCTCTTTCCATATTTGTTCATTGCATATCTACTCTTTAAAACAAGAGGATAAAGATGGATGAGACCAGTTCCTAGATATCTTACATAGTCCCTTCACCACCTACTAAACCTGTTTTATAAAAGGACAGTGTATTAACTAATTGTCCATTGATTTAGCTTTATTATTGCAAAGAGGACAACAACCTTTACCCACACCCCCCTCTCTTCAAATAGTTGTCCCAAGTGAGGAGACTATTTCTCGGCACCAACCAAACAATGAT
Organism: Pseudotsuga menziesii; assembly: GCA_001517045.1. Classification (NCBI taxonomy): domain Eukaryota; kingdom Viridiplantae; phylum Streptophyta; class Pinopsida; order Pinales; family Pinaceae; genus Pseudotsuga; species Pseudotsuga menziesii. The sequence continues at coordinate 188,716 of LPNX010477306.1, forward strand.
TTTTATTTTTAATGCCAAAAACCACTTCCATAGTGGCCTATACCACCAAACATCATCCATTATATGGTCATAAAATAAGGCTTTATAGGCTAATTTTGTAGTAACCAAGCCTGTCTTCTCATTCCAGGTCCACTTTAGAGAGTCCTCTCCTCTTGAAAGATGAAATCCATTCCCAATATAGCACTACTATATAGCTATTCTATTCACCAAAAAGATCCCCTTGCAATCCCAACTCCTAAGCCTATTTGCACCTTGTACCATCCTCTAAGCTCCTATTTGACAATCCCACCTAGTTTAAAAACACATTATACAATAAAACGAGAACCCATGACGAGTTCTTGTTTTTTTGGAGGTCATATTTAGTAGTTGCTTTTACTTTTGTTTCAAAAAGTGCTGCTACTCGTCTCACCTTTTCTTTTTGGGGATAAATTTACAATTTTTTTGAAACCCCGTTCGATGTCTTTGCAATCAAAACCATAAATGGACACTCAAAACAAAAAGTGGTGATACCAATAAAACCACTTTTTATTTCAAAACCATTTTTTAATTTTTTTTCAAACACCATTCTAAAAACGAAAAAAAGAGAGACCATTTTAACCTTAATAAATTTAAAAAGAACTAAAAAGAACAAAAAATTATCCCAAATTTATAACAAATTAAAGAAAAATATTTTTAAAAAACCAAGATTAAAAAGAAAATTTAAATAAACTATAAATTTGTTAAAATATATATGATAGAAACTTAAAATCAAAATTAAAAAACAAAAAAAACTTTCAAATACAAATTTAAATTCTAAAAACCAAATAAAAAAACAATACAAAAATATAATATGAAACAATATTATGAAATTGTATTAATACAAAGGGATGATGAGCAACGCGATTCTGAAAATTGTTGAGAATCACGTCGCTCACCCTCCCTCCCCTCTGTCGGCTCTCCAACACCCACCATCCCTTCCCCCTCCTCCCTCATATCACTGACTCGGGGGATGGGGAGGGGATGGGGAGGTCGTTAAAAAGTTTAGGGGATGGGGAGGGAAAGGGGAGGTCGTTAAAAAGTTTAGGGGTGTAGGAGTGTTTATAATATAACATAATATAATATTATAACATTGTAATATATTTTGATTTTATATTATAACATTTTTTTTGTTTATTTATTTATTTTTTAAATGTTTAGTTTTTTTGTTTTCGAAATATGCACACTTTTTAATTTATTTTTTTTAATATTTATGTAATGTTTTTATTTGTCTAAATTTTATTTCTTTAAAAATATTTAAATTTTTCTTGGAAAATGTAACTCTGACAAATGAAAAGGGTGCCATTAGTAGCACATATTTTCAAGTTGTAGGTTGATTTTGTCATTTTCATTGCAACCATGTTGATTGTTAAGACGACTATTGGAATATATTATATTCCTTGGAAGGTAATAATGTATTTGTATTATGTTGGAAGTTGTCTACAATCTTATGTAAAAGAGTAATACATTTAACCCATATTTATATGGTGGTGTATTTACTTGTGTAGAGTATTTGTCCATGGTATTGTATTAAGAGATGTTATTTTGGAGAATCATATTTTCCCACATGCAATATGTGAGAGTAATTCCTCCTCATCTCTTAGTATATAATAGGGTCAAGTGAGTCTCTACAGATCATGTATTATTGTAGTAGTGGTACTATTGTGACATTGTTGTACATTATCTATATTCTTTGGGGTATTTGTGCTTTGCTCTCCTGTAAGATTGGAGAAGACATTCTAGAGATAATAGAAGACTACCTTCCCGTGGATGTAACACATTAGGGTGAACTAGATAGGTTAACTAGTTTAGCTTGACTATACTATTCTAACATGGTATCAGAGCGGGTTGCTATGATCTAGTAACTTCTATAGCTTTCAATCAATAACGATTATCATTTGGGAATTGTCATTTTGTTGTAGATTTGTTTTCTATCTGGTAGCCATTAGGCTTCTCTTCAGATCTTGGCATATTTCTGCATTTTTTTTCTTACCCTAACCCTAACTTGTTGTGTAAGATTTTTGCAGAATTTTTTCAAGGGTTTCTTGGTTTTTTTTCTGTAGATCTACATGATTTCGGGGCTCTCCTTAAGGAGATCTTTCTTCCAATTATAAAAACGACAGTTATACAAAAATGTCGTAACTTGGTCAGTTTTTACCGAAATTTTTATTATAACCTGTTTTTGGATTGGAAATGCCATTCTAGATCCACCCACGCAACCAGAATAGAAAAATGGGTATTTTTGGGCTTCCTTTCAATAATAAAAACGGTAGTTATACAAAAGGGCTGTAACTTGGTCATTTGTTTACCGGTTTTTTTATTATAACATGTTTTCTGAATTAGAACAGTCATTCTGGATCCACCATCATGGCTAGAACAAAAAACTAGGCATCTATGGGCTTCCTTTCGGTAATAAAAACGACAGTTATAAAAAAAAAAGTCGTAACTTGGTCATTTCTTACTAGAGATTTTGTTATAGCCTATTTTTGGAATTGGAACAACCATTTTGGATCCACCTACATGACCAGAACAGAAGACTGGGCTTTTATGGGCACATTTATTCAAAGGGTTGTAAGAAAAAATTTATATTTCTTTTATTATTTTTCTAACTATGTTTTTTAGTAGATTCAGATCAGTATGGTAAAGTATTAAGTTTTCTGTTATTCATTTTTTGCATTTAGGTTTTGCTTCTAATCATGTTTATTAAGATATTATTTCTTGTTCTTGTGATATATTTGTCTCACATTTATATATGGAAATATTGACATCTTTTAAGGACATGGATCTTTTAAGGGCATGGATCTCTAGTATTTTGTCATGTTGATAGTTATAAGCCATCTAATGCTTAATATTTTTTAAATATACTTAATAATTAATTTGTTATTTTCTTTGTTTTGTTTATAAAAATAGTTTTCTAAGAACAATCTCATATGTGTTATTTAGTGATCATTATTTACTTTATTTATATGTTATTGTTGACCTTTGTGTAAAAGCAATTTCATTTTTTATAAGTAATATCTTTATGATCATTATATGCTCTTGCTAATTAAGTTCTTAAGTCAAATCAATTTTTTTAATCTATGTGATATCATTTTTTTTGCTTGTCATAAGTTATTGAATTGGGATATAGTTTCTTTTTCATGTATTGCAGAGATTGTATCTAGTTCAAGTGCTATTTGTCTCTAACATTCCAATATGGAAGCATTGACATTTCCAAGGCATTTCGCCTCTTGCATATTTACATAGTGTTAACAAGAAATGAACCCATGATTAAGACCGTTAGTGACTTGTCATTTCATAATTTTTTTATAAGTGATATCATGAGTTGATCATAATTTGCTATATGTTGATCATATTAAACATTTTGATTTATCTATATCTCATGTCATGTTTATTTCGATCATCTTTTACTCAATATTTATATGGCTTTGAGCAATCTTTAAATCTTGAACTATTTATCATGAGCACCTTGTTCTTGTTGCAATGAGATTTCTATTCTTATGATTGCAGAGGTTATCTTGTCCCTACTTGTCTCTAACGTTCCTATATGGAAGCATTGACATTTTCAGGGCATTCATCTCTTGCATATTAACCTCATACTAATAAGAAATGCACCTATGCTTCAGATTAGTTGCTTGATGACTAAATTTTCATATATTTAAGTGAAATCTTTGGCTCACTATTTATATGTTGTCGCTGACACTTAATGTGTAAAAGTAACTTCATTTTTCTTAATGAGCAAGTTAATCTTTTATTTGATCATATTATGTTGCCATTCCTTTATATGATGTTTGCTAACCTTTGGTATATAATCATTTTCATTTCTGTATGAGCAATTTTGTGTTATGATCTTTATATGCTTTAATCTTGAAAGTTCTTGTGCAGATAAGTTCTCTGTTTAGGCTTTCACCTTATTCCAGAAGTAATGAAGCACCATATTCTATTGTTAAAGTCATGATGTTCATCTGTATGATATCATTTTCGATGTATAGACCATTGGGGTCTTGTTTCTTTGATGTTTGAGGTCTTCTACAGATATTTATATTGCAACTTGATTGGAAGAATGTCTGATATCCGCATGTGTATTGGCCATTTGGGTTTTTTTGTACATTGTTGTGGTGTTCTTAGCCACATGTTTTGTTGTATCGACCATCAGAAGGTATCTATACACTGGTGTGGATGTTATATCATAGTTCTTCAGCTATCATGTATGGTTGTGATGATTCTTGTGGTGATCTAGGCATCTTGCGATTGGATTACGTCACATGTTCTCGGCATTTTATTGTTGGGTCTTTCATTGTACAACCTAGTTCGTGTGCACTTTCATGATTCGGTGAGAAGCGGTTGTTCGTTGTCAAATTCCAACAGCCGAAGTGTTCTTCTTATTTTCAGCTTTGGTTCTTCTGGAAGTTGTCATCAAGGGGGAGTAGTAATGACTCATTCATTCCTTAGTGTTAGGGTGGTCCCTTATCCCAACCATTGTTAAGGGGGAGTGTTGGAATATATTATATTCCTTGGAAGGTAATAATGTCTTTGTATTATGTCGGAAGTTGTCTACAATCTTATGTAAAAGAGTAATACATTTAACCCATAGTTATATGGTGGTGTATTTACTTGTGTCACAGTATTTGTCCATGGTATTGTATTAAGAGATGTTATTTTGGAGAATTATATTATCCCACATGCAATATGTGAGAGTGATTCCTCATCGTCTCTTAGTATATAATAGGGTCAAGTGAGTCTCTATAGATCATGTATTCTTGATGTAGTAGTGGGACTATTGTGACACTATTGTACATCATCTATATTATTTGGGGTATTTGTGTTTTGCTCTCTTGTAAGATTGGAGAAGACGTTCTGGAGATAATAGAAGACTACCTTCTCGTGGATGTAACCCATTAGGGTGAACCACGTATATCGGTGTTCTCTTGTCATTTTATTTTCTTGTTCTTATCTTTTATGATATGTTGTTGGTTGCTTATATAGGTTAACTAGTTTAGCTTGACTCTACTATTCTAACAACGACGATGCCAAAGAACTTGTAATTGTAGCGCTCGATTAGGGGTTGATTGTAGTGACACCATGTTGCGTCGCCTAGGGTTACTAAAAGGTTGTAATTTTAGCCCCATTAAAAAGTGATTCTAATGCATTGCATGGGGTTATTATTTTATCCTAATAAAAACAAATGGTGCTAATGCACTGCTTGAGGTTATCAAACAATTGTAATTTTAAGCCTTAAAAAATGGTGCTATTGGTGGCACCACTTTTCAATTTGGGGTTGTTTTTGGTGTTTTTTACACAAAAATATGAGTTTTATGGATAGATTAATTGTTCTATGTATATAGTTCTCGTTTGATAGCATAAACGTTTAAAATGTAGTAACTCTTTGTATGAAGGAAGGACACCAACTTTGAGGATAATTTAAAGAACCTCAAACTCCCAATAAGGAAATCCTCAACCACTCTAATCAAATGACCACCCACTGGGCCCAAGGCTAACCAGGCCCAAAGATTATGAAAAGAACAAACCAGACAATTCCAGATATTTGAAACCCCCTTGACACATTTGGTTTTATAGCTAATCCATTCCAACACTATACAATTTTTTCCTTTTATGAAACTGCTCCATAATCATTCAGAAACAAGCTTCTCTAAAGGATTTTTGTCACTATAGCTTGAGCAAAGAGAAAAATATTTTTAATGGACTAACCCCACATATTTTTTGGTTTATCCAAGATTTCCCAATTGAAAAGATGAATCTTCTTCTTAATAGTATTGTCTATTTACAAGAAATTGAAAACTTACCTCTTAATGTTGGATTAAATTACTTTTGGGACCTTGACTAAGAAAATCCAATACACCAAAATATTTTATAATACTGATTTTACCAAGGTTAATCTCCCCCCTAGAGATAACCATCTCCATCTCCAACACCAGTGGCTAATTCTCTTATCAATCTTCTTAACCAACCATTGTCAGTCTCCCAATTGGAAAGATGAATCTTCTGCTTAATATTATTGTATGTCCACAAGAAATTGAAAACTTTCCTCCTAATCCTAGATAAAATTACTTTTGGGACCTTGGCTAAGGAGATTAAATACATCAAAATATTTTCTAATACCAATTTTACCAAGGTTAATCTCCACCCTAAAGATAACCATCTCCAACACCAGTGGCTAGTTCTCTTATAATCTTCTTACCCAACCATTCGCAGTCTCCTGAGTAGTAATTGTTTGGTTTATTGTAAAATCCTAGCTATTTTATATTGACAATGATTACCGAGCAGTGAAATGGGAATAACTGGCCACAACCCCATCAATCTCATTTTCCAAGAAAGTCAACTTAGATTCATTGATTTGTATACTCGAGACCTTACAAAATAGATCTAGAGTCTCCCTGTAAGCATTACATTCTCTCACTAAGCCAATACCAAATAACATCACATCATCTACAAACACTAGATGTGTAATTCTGATAAGCACAAACACTTTTACCCCAGATACATTACCTTCCACCTTATCATGTCCAATCATTTTGCTAAGTCCTTTAATGGTTAGTAGGAACAATAAAGGAGACATGGGACAACCTAGTCTAAGTCCCCTAAAGCATTGAAAAAACCTTGTATGCACACCATTAACTAACACATCAAATTAACTGATCTCACACATTCCATAACCCAATTGATAGCTTCAAGGCTAAGGCCTATCTGAAGCAACATCAACCTTAAAGAAACCCAATTAACACGGTCATAGGCCTTAACCAGATCCACCTTTAATATTAAAGCCTTCATTTTCTTTGACTTAATATCGTGAAATCACTCATGTGACATTCCTATTGCATCCATGATTTGGTGATTGTAAAGAAACCCAACTTGTTTCGTTGAGATTAATTTTGATAATAATAGCTTCATTCTCCTAGCAAAATTATCTTCGACATGATTTTATAAACTAAATTACATAAAGAAATCGATGTAAAATCATTGTAAGAAGAAGGCTTTAAACATTTAGCGATTAGAACAATAAAGGTAGCGTTCATAGCACCCACAACTCTTACCAAGAAGATATCCAAATAATCGGACTCTCTCACCAATCAATAAAAGGAAATCCCATGCCCGAGAAAATGGATGGATTTACATTTGCAAATACAAATGGATATATATGCATGACCAACGCTAACTATGTTTTTCGTGGGCCTCCAATCGATAATTACGTACTTTATCCAATATGGTAAAAAGTGATTAAAACATTACATCAAAAATCAAATTTTTTAATGAATTTTGTAAGTTAAGCAATTTGATTAATGTGTTGTAATTAAATATTGCTATATATATATAATGTTGATAAGTATTTTACAATTACATACAACATAAATGTTATTATATAGATAATATTGACGTAACTTTTTGTTGTAATTATATATATATATATATATATATATNAGCGTATATAAAATAAAAGAAATTACATGACATAAAAAATAATATTATGTATATATAAAATCAATTTTAATATAATAAAACAAAATATATATTATTACATAGGCGTAATATAAAATAAAAAAATTTACATGACATAAAAAATAAAAATAATATTATGTATATATAAAATCAATTTTAATATTATAAAACTATATATATATATATATATATATAATTTCTTTAATTTTAATTAAAAAATTAAATTATTTTTAAACAACAAATTAAGTATTGATCTAAGCTAATTTTGAGTAGCAAACTAAACTATAATGATTAGACTCTCTCCGAACAAATATAGCATGAATGCAACCATAATAGATCAACAAGATAAAGTTGCATTTACTACCTATCAAGTTTAACTCTTCAATACTTTGAGCAGTTATATTTGAGATCTAAAAGATTAAAATGACTCAACTAATATTGAAAAAACAAAAGATCACAGATAATATGCGATTGACAAAATGTTATTATTTCAAGGAATATTCAATTAAAAATAAAATAGTAAAATATTTTATGCTAAAACCAAAAGCTAATTGGGAATGATTTATATTTGTAGATAATTTAGTAAAAAATAATAACTTTCCATTTGATTGGAGAATTAAAAAGCCTTGGCCATTTGTTTAGGACATGAAAAGTCTTTGAGTTAAATTATTGATGGTGTAGGTCCTTGTATTTTATATATATAATGAATTTTATATATAATGTTATTGAAAGTATAGTTTTGGAAGTTATTTTTATGAGATTTGTGTTGCATCAAGTTTGGAATTTATGTTATATTAGGTTCAAATTTTTTCTATGGAATTTATGTTGTGTTAAGTTCACTAATTTATGTTGTATTAAGTTAAAGAGCTTATGTTGTAGTAAGCTAGGACCATGTCCTATTCGGGAGAGATGCTTGTACTAGGATCTTATGTTGTAAGATCATGATCTTATGTTGTATTAAGGTCGAAGACTTGTGTCATATCAAGTCAAATGATTCTCATAAACGATACCTTATGAGATGGTTTTCCTTAACTGGAAATGGACTTGTGTTGTATCAAGTCCGGAACTTATGTTATATTAAGTTCAGGGTCTTGTGTTGTATCAAGACCACATTATTTATGTTGTATTAAGTCTTCAGGATATACTATGTGATTTATGGCTAGTCATGGTCACCAGGTGCTACAAGTCTCCTTTAGGGATTAACAACCTCTAGAGTGATTTATTTTAGCATATGACTATATGACCCGGGGTAATACATATGATCATAGTTTCAGAATAGTTCTTATGAATATGATATGATAAAGATGATTAATTAATTAAACACTCATGGACCATGCATAATTAATTAATGATAAATGAGATGAGCATAGGATAGAGTAAAATTCGAGTTGCCTATGTCAGACCTCCAGTGAAATCAAATTGCAAAGACATCAGTTAAGTCTAAGTTGTGGAAAAAAAGTTTCAGTTAATTAAGGACTCTACTCATTGATTTATGCAAAGTGGTTGTTGAAGATGACACTATTGGTGAAGCACTAACTATTCAGTTATGTCCAGTTACATTGAGTTATATTCAGTGACATTCAGTTATGCTCAGTTACAAGCAGTTCCATTCAGTTTATTTTAGTTCAATCAGTTAACACTCAATCAGAGGAAATTAACACCAGTCAATTAATAGAGGGCACATATATTCAGTGTGGGAGATAATTACGAGGTGACAACTTGACACCAAGTCAAGGAAGGCGCAAAAGGTTAATGTGTATATAGTTCCCACTGTGTATATAGTGTTCATAGTTCCTAAAGGCATGCAACCATTCGCTACCTCTCATTGTATGACTGAATAAGCTTGTTTTTAAAGTGCTGTGCACTTGGCAAGGCTTAGACAATATTCCAAGTGATATCTTGTCTCTATTGTTGCTTAGATATCTCTTTTTAGACAACCTGCAAGTGTTGTAAAATCATTCTCTACAATTATCTATCACACTTGAAGGATTGTTTGTTGCGTTTTTCATCCTCCGGATTTGGAGGGTTTTCCCAGGGTACATCATGTGTCTTATGGATTGAATAATTTGCGTGCTTCAATTATTTATGAGATCTACATGCACTATATTTTTTCAGCGAAAGTTTTCAAGTACAAGAATCTCCATTATTGTTCAAACATTAACAAATGTGACATTTATTATGTCCCTCTATAGCACAGATTTATAGTAATGTCTTCCATGTGTTATTCTTCCATACAAATAATAAACTTTTCCTAATTCTAATGCTTGGAATACAAGCAATCAATTTTTCCTAATTCTAATGTTTGACATACAATTGGAAATTTTGTATTAGAGTAGGGGTGTGGTGGTGGAGAGACATTGGTGTCTTTACAAATTGGTACTATATTAATACTTTTACTTCTCACATACTAAAGACATTATTTATCTCGGGCAATTTTGGACAAGACAATTTGCTTTCCTTGAGAATAGGAAAATTCATGATGTGGTGGGGACGACACAAGAAGTGGTTCACTTAGTTAAAATGAAGAAACTTCCAACAACTATTATAAAAGTGGATTTATCGAAGGCTTACGACCAGGTCAACTAGATATATCTCAAGCTTTCATTGATCCATATTGGTTTTGATCTCCCTATCATATATTCGATAATGTCCTGTGTTTAGTCAGTTTCATTTGTCGTTCTTATAAATGGCTCTACATCTACATTCTTCATACCAGAATGTGGTTTAAGACAGGGATTCCCATTAGCGCCTATATTATTCCTTCTAGTGGTGAATGATTAAGTAGAGCTATAATTCATGCAAAGAATATGGGTGGACTTAAAGGAATTTCGATGGGGGGGACTATCTCACTAATTTATTCACTCTCTGTTGATGATATCCTACTATTTATGGATGGCTCCGAGAGGGACATTATCAAAATTAAAACTTTACTGCAACTGTTTACAAAAGCTACATGTATGGTTTGTAATATTGCAAACTCAACTATTACTTATATGAATCTAGTCGAAGTATCCATGGATTGGACTTTTCATAGTTTAGCTTCACATTGATTGATTTAAACAATGGGATGAATATTTAGGATTTATGATAAATCCAATTGATTATGTGATAAAAGACTAGGCATGGATGGTTAGAAAAATTGAGTCTAGACTTAATCGTTCATGTAATAAGTGGTTGTCTAGAGGTGGCAGGTTAGTCATGATGAAATTAGTTCTAGAAGTTATTCTAGTTTAATGGGAATCTATTACATATATTCTTATAGTTACTATGTATGTTATTTATAATATATGTTTTAATTTTCTTTGGAGGGGAAGTGAGAATCAATGGGATTATCCATGGATAGATTGGAGAAGGTTAGCTCTTCCTAAAGAGTTAGGGGGGTGAATATTAAACTATTATCCATCCTTTTCTAGAGCTCTAGTACCAAAATGTATTTAGCAACTTATTAATGGAAATGTGCTTTGGGTACAGGTTATTAATAAAAAATATATACACCCATTATCTTTAGAACAATGGATCATATGCATGAACTGTTAAATGTATAGCATCATGAGTCATTCTCCATACTTATGAGTAATATCAAGTCAAACAGATGGGTAATAACAAGTCAATGATTCTCATGTGGTAATCTAGAGAGTGGGTATCCTTTGAGATGGGCCTCCAGTTATAGGGGTGAAATGCTTTTCATGTTGAATCATAGATGTTATGTGATGTATTACTAACCATGGTCACAGATTGTTATCAAGGATCTCTTAGATATTAGCTACCTCTAGAGTGAATTACTTTAGAAATGACTATATGGTCCAAGATTAATATGATATGATCATAACATGTGACAATTATTATGAGTATAATATGATATGATGAATTAATGTTAACACGTCAAGACCATCCAATAACGATAAAGAGATAAACAATAAATAGATAATGCATAGAGAATTCGAATTGCCAAAATAATGGTTAAGTGAACTCTAATTAATAAGCTTCAATTAAAGCTTTAAGTGGATGTAACAAAGTATGTATCAGTTAAATGTTGTAATCTTCAGTTAAATTTACAATGTTTACTTCAATTATAAACAATTATAAAGCTCTAGTTAATTAAAAAACTCACAATGATCACTACAAGTAAATCAATCAACATAATTTAGTTAATAACAATTGACTAAGTGTTGAATAAAGATAGAATAGTTAACTAAATTAATTTTCATTAAATACTTTAGTTAAACTAAAAGACAACACTTAAGTTAATAAAAAGATAACACTTCAGTTATAAAGTGTATTGCACGATGACACTTCAGTTAAAGCACAACGACACTTTAACTTATCTTGTCAATTAAGTGTGCATACATCCAGTTAGATGTTGATTTCACTCTGATATCAGTTAATCATCATTTAATGTCAAAGATGAAAGGCATGGCACATTAATAATGCATGATGATATTTTTCGAGGAAGGAATTAATATTCTGACTAAGCAATTTGAAGTTGTATTGCTTGTATGAATGACTGGCATGCAACCATTCGCTATAGTCTACATGATTGACGTTTTGGCTTGTTATTCATGTGATCGCACATGGCAATTTCATTACAGTTGATCATTTTTCTCTATTGATTTGTGTTCTCTCTTATCAGGAAATATGTTATTGCGTTGTAAAACATTTTCTGCAAATCTATGTATTATACTCAAAATAATGTTGGGTTTTCTATCCTATTTGTTGAGACAGTTTTCCCAGGCTATATCTTATCTTATGGATGAATGATTTGTGTGATCGATTGTTTCAATGATTCATGTGCTTAGAAATTCATTGATAAAATTTTTAAATTTTAAATATCTCCATAATTGCTCAAAACATAGCATGGTATCAAAGCTAAAGATGTGAAGAAGTTGAGTTTGTGCAAGTAATTAGAAGCCTACATAGATATTCAGAAGTTGAGCAAAGTTTTTGAAGATCCATGGCATCGATCTCCGTTTGACCCGAAGACCATCTTGAAGGAACTTCGAATTTCAACACTTGGAAGGCGAGGGTATTGAACATATTGGAGAATAGCTACGTATCCATAGTGATTGAGGAGCCTTCATCCAATGCAGGGTGAATTCGGAACAAGTTAGTATGCACCAATGAATAAAAACTTTCCCTCATGGAAAGAATGAAGAAAGGGAGGAAAACCATTCACTCCAAATAAGTTCTTTCATTCAAATAAAAAAGAGTTCAACAGAGACTTTAACAAGTTGAAGGAATATTTGACAATTATTATAAAAATGCACCATTCCCATCACTATTCCAGGAAATAAATTTCATGGATAATTTTCAATCAAACCATACGGAATCGTCCAAAACCATTGAATACCCACTTCCCAAATGGGATCATTCACCTTAATCACAAGAATATTTTGAAAATTCACAACGGTTTGGGAGATACGCTCAGGTATTTGAAGATGAATTTTATAGAATTTTTGTTGTGTCCGGTTTTCCAAAGTGGATGAATTGTTTGAAAGACCCATGGATTTGTGGATTGGATATTATCATTATCCAATGGATTTAGTGTATAATAAGAGCCTCATAGGATTAATAAATCATCCAAAGAAGAAGACAATGATCATTGGAAGGAGTATTTTCTTTAATGAAGAAGAGCACTTGCTCCAGTTTGCATGGGATCCAAATTCCCCTTGCAGAGATTCACTACCCATTGCATGAGATCAAATTTGTAATAAAAAGTTGCAGTGAAGAAAGAAGATCAAGATAGAGGGAGTCCACTATTCTTTGTAAGGAAGAATATATCAAGAGGGATCCTACACAAACAATAAAAGATAAGTATTTGTATTTTTTATATGCTTTTATAAATCAATATAAAGGGGTTTTAAATGTGTTTCATTATAGTTATATAGAGATTTGGATTCATAGAGTTAAGGAAGTATGTTATGAATAACATGTTGAGCATATAGACTGCCTTTTATTGGCATATAGTAAATCTCATGAAAGTACGTGTTATGATAAATTAAAGAAGAATATAAAGCTAGATAAAATTACATAAGATTAAAATGGGATTATGATGAAACATTGATTAATTTATGTACATAATCGTGTGAACCATTGCTAGTACATTCAAATATTCATGTAGATGAATTTCATGGTTATGCAATGTTTCCAACCATTAGAATATTTTGGCCTATAGGGAAAACCATATGCCCTGATGTACAAGTAGAAAATGACAAGTAAAGAGTCATCCTGATGGAAAATTCGGAAAGAGAGTAGGGTGTCGTGAAGCGAGAAGCTTCTAGGAGCAAATTAGGAGGTTCCCATGTTTTTATAGGAAAAAACTCTAAAACTATTATTGAAGAAGAAAGACTCTTGAAGATATTTATTTATCCTAGTTACATTCATGTATGTTTCAAACATATAGGAGCATGATACTCCTTGATGGAGAACCTAGATTATGACTCTCACATTCTAATGGTGAGAGGGAGAAGCTAGATTCACTAGCTCCTGAAGAACTAGTAGAACTAGCTGACAAGCCTCTTGTTTATAAATAAAATATCTATATAGTGATCGTTTTAGAAAGAAGGAAGAGTAAATTGTTCAAGTATATTGGTTGATTCTTGATATTAGAGATATGGTTGAAACCAAAAAATATTTTCCTCAATTAAGAAAAATGCATAGTGAAGATACTGAAGGGATTGAAGACAATGAGTTGTAAGTCCATGTCCACACATATGGTTGCAAATATGAAATTTTGGAGCCAGTTAAAGCAAATACTAGATGTATCTAGTTAGCACCAGGACTGGATATATGCTTTGCAGTCAATACACAGACATGTACAACAAAGCATGTGTTATGGTACCTACAAGGTAAGAGTGGATATGGACTCGGACATGTCTCGGATAGAGAAATAAAAATACTAGGATATATGGCTTCTGATTAGTGTAGTGAACGAGAAAAGTTACGTAAGATATTTTGATACAGATAGAGCATATTATTAAGCAATACATATTCAAAAGACTCCTAGTTAGTTATATCTAAGACATGGTGTAGAAAGGAACAATACAACTTTGGTACATATCCACATATGAGAAAGAATTGCCAACATACTTACTAAGATTAGTGTAGTATAGAGAAAACTCCTCTAGTTGAAGAGGGAGTATTGATGTGTCTCCATAGGTAGCAGGAGATAAAGTCCCTACCAGTTAGTCATGCAATGACACATGACTCCAACGCCGGTGAAGTCATACTATAATATTTGGCTCGAATTAGTTATGTAGTAGGATATGGCTCAGTTGAGCCATGTGATAGATAAGCCACTAAGTTGCACATAGTTATGATAAATCATGGTACATGACTTAGATAACCAGGGGTTGTAGTACCTCTTATAGAGAGACTCCATTTTAGCAGATCCATTGTCAAGATCTCAGAGACTATCAAATAATTAAGAAGAGTTATAGTTAGAACAGTTAGGGAGTAGTCAAACCTATTGGAGAGGTCTGATATCCATATAGTTGGATAATGGGGTACCATGGTATAGAAAAATGAAACTACTATGAAAGTGGTGAAACCTTGGAGAACATCACAGAAAACAGTAAGCTCACAAAGAACTTCTCCACAACATAGAAGTTCTAAAAATTCTAAGAAGTCGATGCTAAAGATCTACATAAGCAGTATTTTCTTTGTGTGATAAAATTACTTTTATGTGTTAGTTTTACACGATGGATTGCAAATCCATGGGACACTTCATGTTAGTTGAGGTCCCTTAATGTATTTGTTACATAATAGACCTTCTATATATGCTGTCAGTTAGATCATGTATGAGATTAGATATTGATATTAATCATGTGCTTAAGCACCCTCGAGGTACTATTGCTTAAGAACTCTATTTTTCCTCTAGTGGTGCATTAAAGTTACTTCGGTTATGGAAAATCCATTTAGGATGGAAATATTGCATCTAGTACTACAAAAGAAAACTATTGCAAATAATAATGCCTGCTGAGGATCAATGTAGCCTGGGAAGTTACTTCTTGGGTTAAAATATTGAGTCTATATCTTTCCAAAAACCTCTTGTTTTGTGATAAAACACGTTAAGATGAATTTTCACTTCATCTGAAGACATGGTGCAGTAAGGTAAGAATCTAGTACATTGCTACTAATGAGCAGATTGAGGATGTGTTAACAAAGCCTCTGTCTATAATGAAGTATGGGTACTTTTGAGACAAGATTAATATGGCAGAGAATTCCTGGTATAGCATAGAATACCTCCATTACTGAGAGGGAATGTTAAATGTACAACATCAAGAGTCATTCTCCGTACATGTGAGTAATATCAAGTCAAACTTGTGGGTAATAGTAGTCTTGTGTATCCTCATATGATTGAAGTGGTGATGTTGTAAAGTCTTGTGAGTAATATAAAGACTGAATACTTGTGGTTAATATCAATTCGGACTTGTGGGTAATATCAAGTCAACGATTCTCATGCGTTCATCCAAAGAGTGGGTACCCTTTGAGGTGGGACTCCATTTATAGAGTGAAAATTATTTGCATGTTGAATAATAGATGTGATGTGATGTTATTACTAACCATGGTCATAGATTTCTATTAAGTCTCCTTCAGATATTAGCTACCTCTAGAGTGAATTACTTTAGCAATGACTATATGCTATGAGAGTAATATGATATGATCATAACATGTGACAATTGTTATGATTATAATCTGATATGATGAATTAAGTTCGTTAACACATATATAACATGCAGTAAAAATAAAGAGATAATGCATAGATAATTCAAATTATGAATATAATGACTAGGTGAGTTCAAATTACTAAGATTCAATTAAGCTTTAAGTGTATGTAACAAAGTATGTATTAGATAAATATTGTAAGCTTTTGTTAAAGTTATGATGCGCACTTCAATTATAAATATTTATAAAGCTATAGTTGATTAAAGAACTCACAGTGATCACTGCAAGTAAATCAATCAACATGATTAAGTTAATAATAGTTAACTAAGTGTTGAATAAAGCAAGACTAGTTAACTAAAATAATTTGCATTAAACACTTTAGTTAAACTAAAAGACATCGCTTTAGTTATAAGTGTATTGCATGATGAAACTTGAGTTAAAGCACAATTACACTTAAGTTATCCTATTAACTAAGTGTTCATACATCTAGTTAGATGTTGAATCCACTCTGATGTAAGTTAATCATCAGTTAATGTCAAAGATGAAAGGCATGGCACATTAGTAATGCATGATGATATTTTCTATGTAAGGAATTAATATTATAACTAAGCAATTCGAAGTTGTAATGCATGTATGCATGATTGGAATGCAACAATTTGCTATAGTATGCATGATTGGTGTTTTGGCTTGTCCTTAATGTGTTGAGAACATGGTAAGTTCATTACAGTTGATCATTATTAACTATTGTTCCATGTTCTCTCTTATTGAGAAATCTATTATTTTGTTGTAAACCATTATCTGCAAATCTATGTATTATACTCAAAATAATTGTTGGGTTTTTATCCTCTTTATGGAGGGGGTTTTTCCAAGGTATATCTTGTATTGTGGATGAGTCATTTGTGTGATCAATTGTTTTAGTGATTCTTGTGTTAATAAATTCATTGATAAAAGTTTAAAAGTTCAAAGATCTCCATAATTGCTCAAAAATCAATAAGAACAAGATAACTAGGAATGTCTCTATCTTTTGGAAGGCTATGGTTAATGCTTTTGATATTATAGGGGATTGGAAGACATGTAATATAGGTAATGGTAATAAATTCGGAATAAATATGGATCCTTGGACTAAATGTTTGAAGGACTACAAGATTCTTGAGGATATCATTGGACACTCTTCATAGAAGAGGTATCATTTATATTTTCCAAGTGCATGATAGTAATCGGACCACTCATATCATGGAATATTGGTTCTCTGCAAAAGTATTAGGATTTGATGGTGACTATGCCAACATTTGGAATAAATATATCAAATATCTATGTTGCTATAACATTTTCCTTTCTGTTGTCGAAGATACACTTGTTTATACAAAGAACATTGATAGTGATCAGTATTCCCCGTTACTTTTTTATTTAATGGACATAGTTGAAGAAGATCACCCAGAGCCGGTTTGATGGCATCAATCCACTTGGAAACTTAGTTGTCCATTGAACACCAAATTATTCTTTTGGATGGATTTGGGCGGTAAAATCTATTTATTTTTTAGCAATTAAGGATATCTTTGAACTTTAAAACTTTTATCAATGAATTACTGAATCAAATCAACCGCACAAATAATTCATCCACAAGACAAGATATACCTTGGGAAAACCCTAAAAAATATGAGGGTGAAAGACCCAACAATTCTTCTGAGTATAATAGGTATATTTGCAAAGAATGGTTTACACCACAATAGCAGATTTCTCGATAAGAAAGAACACGGAGCAATAGAGAATAATGATCAACTATAATGAACTTACCATGTGCCCAGCACATTAATAACACGACAAAACACCAGTCTTGCAGACTATATCGAATGGTTTGATGCCAATCATGCATACATGCATTACAATGCAGGGTGAATCCAGAGCAAGTTAGTATGCACCAAGGAATAAAATCTTGCCCTCATGGAAAGAATGAAGAAAGGGAGGAAAACCATTCACTCCAAAGGAGTTCTTTCATTCAAATAAAAAAGAGTTCAACAAATACTTTAACAAGTTGAAGGAATATTTGACAATTATTATAAAAATACACCATTTCCATCACTATTCCAGGAAATAAATTTCATGGATAAATTTCAATCAAACCATATGGAATCGTCCAAAACCATTGAATACCCACTTCCCAAATGGGCCCATTCACCTTAATCACGAGAATATTTTGAAAATTCATAATGGTTTGGGCAATACACTCAGGTCTTTGAAGATTAATTTTATAGAACTTTTGTTGTGGTTAATTTTCCAAAGTGGATGAATTGTTTGAATGACCCAGGATTTTGTGGATTGGATATTATCATTCTCCAATGGATTTTTTGTATAAGAAGAGACTCATAGGATTAATAAATCATCCAAAGAAGAAGATGATGATTGCTGGAAGGAGTATTTTCTTTAATGAAGAAGAGCACTTACTCCAGTTTGCATGGGATCCAAATTCCCCTTGTAGAGATTCACTACCCCTTGCATGAGATCAAATTTGCAAGAAAAAGTTGCAGTGAAGAAAGAAGATCAAGATCGAGGGACTCCACTAATCTTTGTAAGGAAACAGATATCAAGAGGGAGCCCACACAAACAATAAAAGATAAGTATTTTTATTTTTTATATGCTTTTAGAAATCAAATATAAAGGGGTTTTAAATGTGTTTCATTATAGTTCTATAGAGATCTAGATTTCTAGAGTTAGGAAGTATGTTACGAATAACACGTTGAGCATATAGACTGCCTTTTATTGGCATATAGTAAATTTCATGAAAGTACATGTTATGATAAATTAAATAAGAATATAGGGCTAGATAAAATCACATAAGATTAAAATGGGTTTATGATGAAACATTAATTAATTTATGTACATAACTGTGTGAACCATTTCTAGTACATTCAAATATTCATGTAAATGAATTTCATGGTTATGCAATGTTTCCAACCATTAGAATAATTTTGGCCTACAGGGAAAAACCATATTCCCTGACCTACAAGTAGAAAATCACAAGTAAAGAGTCACCCCAATGGAAAATTCCGAAAGAGAGTAGGGTGCCCTGAAGCGAGAAGCTTCTAGGAGCAAATTAGGAGGTTCCTATATTTTTATAGGAAAAATCTCTAAACTATTATGGAAGGAGAAAGTCTCTTGAAGGTATTTATTTATCCTAGTTACATTCATGTATATTTCAAACATGTAGGAGCATGATACTCCTTGATAGAGAACCTAGATTATGACTCTGACATCCTGATGGTGAGAGGGAGAACCTAGATTCACTAGCTCCTAAAGAACTAGTAAAACTAGTTGACGAGCCTCCTGTTTATAAATAAAATATATATATAATGATCATTTTAGGAAGAAGGAAGAGTACATTGTTCAAGAATATTGTATTTTTCTTGAGATTAGAGATATGGTTGAAACCAAATAAGATTTTCCTCAATTAAGGAAAATATATAGTAGAGATACTGAAGGGATTCAAGACAATGAGCTGCAAGTCCATGACCACACATATGATTGCAAATTAGGGATAATTTTAATAACAACCCCAAAATTTATATGTATAATAAATGGGTTAATCTCCCTAATATATAGGAAAAGTTGAAGTCTATTTTATCAATAATATAATATGTATATATAATTTTTTGGCTAGTCTTTCATTATATTATATAATCTTGTAAAATATTGGAAAATCATTCACTAAACTATAACATATTGTAAAATCTTACCGAGTATTTCAATGAATTATAAAATATTGTAAAAACTTGGCAAATCTTTCATCAAATTATAAAATCTTGTAATTTCTTGGTATATATTTTGCTAGGAAGAATCAGTTTTTGATTCTGTAGATTACTAAGGTAGTGCAATAGAAGAACACATACTATATATTGAATCTCTCAACTCCTAGACCCTCAAATGAACAACTCCATGAATGAGGAGAGGATGGATTTATTTATACATTTCATAAGTAGTATTAGGTCACTCATAACTGGAGGTGTTGGTGAAACACAACTACACTAACCAGACTCAGGGAAAGTGGGGAATCCACTTTTTATCTTGTCCCTTAATGGTCCAATAGACATGTGGGGACCCAAATCTTGGTATACCGACAAACTGATAGAATTGAACACTTTACACTGTGGAGCGATCATGGAACCCACGAACCATTATTACAATGTCGAGCATTATCAAGACCCTCAACCTTAATATAGTGTTTGAATTCCCAATTAGCTTATTTTCCAAATCCCTCATTTTTAAGCAACCCTTTAAGAAAAAAATATTGTTATTATATGTTTATAGATACGAATTCCATTTTTTCCTTTCTTTTGTTTACAATCAAAATATGAATTATGTCATTTGATTTAGAATTTTTAGAGTAAGTTAGAAACTTGCAATGGTTATTAGAAATAAGAACATACACTAACAAGAATAGAAAACACATGAATGCATGGTCATGCATATCATTAGAACTACTCTATTAAAGCCTACTTTCTCTCAGAGAACTTGAGGAGATGTTTGTATCCATGTCCTTGAAATTTTTGGAAGCATGAAAAATGTGGTAAAATTGTTTCATCGCCCTCGTTGAATGAAAAAGACTAGATATAAAATAGTATAATGTCTACATCTTAGTACAAACATGCACGTACATATTTTATACAATCATGTTGGAAATGAATTATTGTGTTCTAACTAAATCATATATTTATTATACATAACTAGATCCATTTTTGGATGGTGATATAAATTACACATCAAACAAATCACCAAAAAAAAATTTACTTTCGAATGACCCTTATAAAAATCAAAATATCGTAAAATAAGTACAGAGACCAACAAATTTAGGTCACAAATAAAATTGACAAACTTTGCAATACGAAAAAAAATAAATACCAATCACGAACTTCTCAATACAAATGAAAGAATCCATCAGTACACTTTAGACAACTCTACAAGAAGACAACCAAAATAATGACCATTCCCTATAGCCCCGCCATTAGAATCAGTGTACATTCATTTATATTACAAACATCCCAAACATCAACAATAACAAACATAAAATATGAACACATACACTCTCAATAATGCCTTAGATCTTATAATAATTGCAGAACAAGATCCTAATAAAAACACATTTTAAACAACAGGTTCAAATTCAGTTTGAATATATAAAAACCATGTGGCATCTACTAAGAATAGTAGCATCCATCGACTCTCTCCATCGAGAGTAGCATCTACTAACAACATATAAATGTCAATCGATAGTTTAAACATGACAAGGCATAAAATAAATCATATATTTTTTATCTCTATAACAATTTCACATAACCAATACTCCTAGGATAGAATAAAACCCTAATAACACCAAATGATCCCTAAGAATCAAGAGTTCCCTAGAATTGAACAGGCCTAAAAATAATCCATGATAAAAAGCATGATAAAAGGTAAATTCACAATATAATAATATATTGTAACCATGGATAGAAATCATAAAAATTTGATAAAAATCATACCATGTTAATTATTGGATGAAAACAATGATGTGAGTTTGTATTCTTTGATAAATTACATGTGCGACATGCCCCTTCAAGACTTGAAATTTCGATAATGGTGATGGTATGCGAAGATTAAAATGTCAAGAAAACCAAGAATGAAAAGTGGAATCACATCAACTAGAACCTTCACCCTGCAAGCGCAATCCGATGTGGGTGAACCATGAATCATTGTATCCTTTATATAGAAAAAAAAATAGCCCTTTATTTTCTCTCCAATATTGGAAATCAAGGGCTGAAAGAAGGTATCACATGAAATTGACTAAAAATACAAGCAAATGCAACCATAATCCTATGTTACAAGGAAAGTGAAGGGAGAAATAAACCTTGGGAGCCTCCATTACTGAAAATTGGGGGTGAAAGAGTGATTTTGCTAGATTTTCTCTAGAAATTGGGGGCGAAATATAGATTGGAGGGAGATTTTGCTAGGGCAAAAACAATATTTTTCATTTTCCTCATTAATATACAGTAGGCTATTCATTTTGGATTTATTTTTTTCCTAATAAATATTGGGCGAATATATTTAGTTAAAAAAACCCTTTCCATATAAGAAAATAGCCTGCTAAATTTCTGTAACCCCCTTAATATAACCCATGGGATATATATAGCCCCTAAAATTATCCATGTTCTAAATATTTAGGGTCAAATAGGGATTAGTTACAACCAAAGGAGCAGTTCCAAAACCACCCAAACCACCCCAAATTTCATATTTTTCTATGTTTTGATGTTTTTGGCCACTTTAGGACATACTCGCGAGTTTCCTTAGGAAAAGGGGTGAGTGAAATGCAAGTTACCTTAGGAAAATGAGCAAGTGGGTCAAAAATCCATTTTTAAGGTATTTCCATCCATTTTCATGGGTTGATGTCTTCTGGAAAGTTTTTCCTCCATCTGATTCCTTTCTAATGATCCAGAGAAGAAGTTAATCGGAGTTACATAACTCTAGATATAGATCCTCCATTCATAGGTGTCCTTCAAGTGATTGGCAGGAGTTTTCCTAAAGTGTCGTCATGCGACGAAAGAATGTAAAAGTTATCACAGAAGGAGAAGTATTATTTTGGGCTGTAACACTAGGTGACAAGGAGGGAGCATGAGGCCAAGTGGACCATGAGTTGGAAATCATAAATGAAAACCTAAGAGAAAATCAATAAAATTCTAAATATAAACCAAGCAAAAGTATAGAAGCCTGCCAAATCAGTAAGAAGAGAAAATCTAGGACAAAGAAGGAAACTAGAGAAACAATGTTGGGATAAGAAGCAGGAAAATTTTGGAGGATGCAGTTTCTAAAAGAGAAATAGGTAAGTCATTAAAAAATATAGGAGGGAATAGTTTCTAAATAAGTAAATGCAAGTTTGAAAAAAGCACTAGGGAACAGTTTCCAAAAGATGAAAATCTATGTCATGGAAAAAGCAGGTAATTGGGAAAGTTTCTCTATTCACCCATGAGGGCGCATTGGTCAAGTTGTCTTGGGCATGAAGTTAACTTCCCTATATAGGAAGGAGAGCACACCCCTCTTCCAACTTGTTGTCATTGCATTTTTTAGTTTGAGAGTTTTCTTTAAGTGGTTGAGTGATGTGCCTTAACTGAAGCTTTGAGTGTTGTGCCCCTTAGATAGTTGATTTCATGTTTTGTTCCTAAAGTTAGTGCAACCATTATAGAATTTTTATCGCAGGTTCTTATGTCTACCTAAGCTACATTCCAGATCATTCAGCAGAGTTTGAAGACATCCGTTAAGTGAAATCCCTTCTTCTCTCTTCTTCCTATCGATTCTTTGTGATTCTCGCTATTATGGAGTATTTGTGACAGTAATTTTTGTAATAATAACCAAAAACCCATTCACATACTTAGGATAAAATAAAACCCATTCCCATACTTGCCTAAATTTCCTCTAGGAGTGCCTTCATAATATTATGGATAATATTCTAACAACTCTGCAGTCTGCCCAATTTAGTAAGTGCGCATTCTTTCCTTATCCTGAGTTTGACTACTTTTTAGCAGCTTTTAAGGCAAAAGGTGAAAGCTAGTCACATGGCAATTGCCTTGTTTTTTGCACAAATAATCCTCCATATTTTTATCTCCTAAAAACATGATTATATTTAATTCCCATCACTTATCAGCTAATACACCTCATTCATCCAATTCATGACCTCCTTGACTAGTTTGGAAAGTGTTGTATGCACATAGGGGGGATTTTTTACTTTTAGTAAGCATGCTTTTGTGAGGATTAAACTTCCTCCTTAGGCATTCAAACATCTGATGTAATTATATATTTGGACAACCTATTACTTTATAAGTTTGGCTGATGTAAACTTATGCAATGCAAGTTTGTTTTATGCACCAATTTCAGTCTCCAATTTGAGTGGATTTATACATAGTTTTCAAGCAATTTTGTGAGTTCAATAGATCTAAACTTGGGATAAATTTTCACATGGTATCAGAGCTCCTTTAGCTCGATTGTTCTCCTCTCTTATTTCTTTTGTAGGATCGGCATCACTCTCCCAGAGAGCACATTCAATATGTTCAGGGCACAGTTGATGAAGAAATGGATCAATCCCGCCATATCATATTGACTCCATTCAACTACTTCTAATGGAAGGCATAGATGGAGATTCTGATGAGGATTAAAGGACTCCAGAGTGACAATGGAAACTGATGATGATCCCAATCCAAAAGTAGAGAAGATAAAGTGGCACAATAGGAGAGATAAGGCATATGGTCTCTTGTGTCTCAGCATTTCTAGATACCTTATTTTCCATCTAGATGGATTGACATCACCAAATGAAGTATGGGAGAAACTCCAAACCTTATTTGGAAAGACATGTTAAATGAGGGAACATTCACTAGAGAATTATCTTGTCTCACTAAGTCCAAGCAATTTCAAGTCCTTACAAGTCTACTTCTCCAAGTTCAAATCTCTTGTTCTTCATTTAAAGCAATGTGGTGTTGAAAAGAAAGATGAACAACTAGTTTTGGTTATCCTTTCAAAGATGAAACCTTACTATTCAGTGTTTCTATCGACCTTCCATGCCACAAAATTGATAGTTCAAAACTGGAATATTCCTTCACTTACATAGTTCATGAAGTCCTTGACCCAGGAGCAAGATAAGTTGGTCATGATGGGCACCATCAAGCCTTCCAAAGATAAATATTTGGTTGTTGGAGATTCAAAGGTGGATTCCAAATGCAAGAAGAAGTAAAAGAAGCATCTTGATCAAAATAAAGACAAGTCCGAGTCTCATGAGGAGTCTTCAAGCTCAAATAATAATTCCCAGAAGAAGAAAGGTAAAGGTAAAATGAGTAAGTGCGCATAATGTGGTAAGGAATATGATCTAGAGAGCTCTTGCATGAAGAAACAAATTGATATATTGACTCAACTCCTTGAAAAACAAAAAATATATCTTCCTGAAGGCGTAAAGAAGAAGGAGAGTGCATCATTTTTTGAATACAAGGATATGGTTCATGCACTAGTAGAAATCATTGCAAGATATCCTTCCTTTATCATTAATTTTAGAGCTTCAAGGCACATGGTTTCAACAAGGGAGGCCTTCTTCTCTCTTGATGATTCGAATGGTCCAAAAATTGTTTTGGGAGATGATTCTGAAAATGAAAGTAAAGGGAATGGTAGAAGATATTGACCATGGTTCCTTCAATAATGTCTTGTATGTCCAGGTCATGCTTCCAATATCTTGTCAGTATATCATATGACCCACACTGGGTCTCTAAGAAAGTTGTATTCACTTCCAATGATGTTGAAATCACAGAAATTTAGAATGGTAGAGTAATATCAAAATATTTTCTTTATAATAATTTTAAATTGTATAAGTTCTCACACTTCATGCCTTTCTCAAACCCCTTTTCTCTCCTCACCCATGCCAATGAAGATAGTAAGCTATGGCATGAAAAAATTGTCCATCTAGAATACAAGTACCTATCTGATTTATGTGACAAATACATGGTAATAGGGTTTCCCAAAATCAAGTTTTCTAAAGGTGTTTATCAAGGATGCATTCTAGGAAAACACCTAGAGAACAAGTATGAGAGAGTCTGTCATGAGAGAACCTCTACACCCCTTGAGCTTATTCACATTGACATATTTGTTCATTTCCATCATATGTCAATGATTCAATCAAAATATGCCCTAACCTTCATTGATAAATTTTCCAAATATGGTTGGGTATTTTTCCTCAAGTACAAGTCAGAAGTTTTTTACCTCTACAAAGGTTTTAAATCCTTGGTTGAGAACCAATATGGGAGAAATCTCAAGGTCCTCAGATATGATAATGGTGGTGAATATTTCAAATCTGATTTTATTAAATATCGTGAATATGCAGGTATCAATATGCAACACTCTATTCCTTAGACACCTCAACAGAATGGTGTTGTTGAAAGGAAGAATAGATCTCTCGAGAATATGTCCACTTGCATGATGGATTATAAAGATTTTCCACCAAATTTTTGGGCTGAAGCAATCAATTGTGCATTGTATATATAGAATAGGGTTTGTCACAAATATTTTCATGGAATCACTCCTTTCTAAGCTTGGAGTGGACACAAGCCTAATGTGTCTCATTTTAGGATTTTTGGCTCTAAAGCTTGTGCTAGAATTCCTCCAGAAAAGAGGAAGGATTTGGAACCCCAAAGTCAAGAGTTCCTATTTTTTGGGTGTTCAAAACATTCCAAAGGTTATAATATGATCAACATTATCACTCAAAATTCCTTCATTGAAGGGAGTGTTCAATTTGAAGAAGAGCCCATGCCAGCATCATAAATTGGAGAATCCTCTTTGCCACCGCCACCACTAGTTGTAAGTGAAGACTCTAATAATTTTTCTGGTTTAGATATGTATGATATTTAATATTTAATTTCATATCCTAACACTCATACAATACCAAAGTGGGAATCAAATACCATTCAAGAAGCTGGGGAACTAGTTGGGAATACTAGTGATTTTAGAAGAACTAGATCTCAATTCGAGAGTGCCCTTTCTGTGAAGGACCCATGCTTTGATGAGAAGTGTTATTTTATGGTTGAATCAGATCCAAAAACATATGAATAATAATAACAAGATACAATATTTCAAACATCCATGCAAAAAATTATCTTTCGCTCATGAATAATGAAACATGGGAACTAGTCAATCTTCCACCAAGGAGAATATTAGTCAAGTGAAAATGGGTATTCAAGACAAAGTTTGATGTTGATGGATCTCCTATGAAGTATAATTAAATTTTAGTTTACAAGGGATTCTTCCAATTCCAAGGCTTTGACTACAATGAGACCTTTGCACCAGCGGAAAAGATGGATTCCATAAGACTAGTTTTGTCCATTGTGGCTTCCAAGCAATGGGAGGTACATCACATGGATGTGAAGAGTGCCTTTATAAATGGAGATATAAAGGGAGATATATATATATATGAAGCATCCAAAAAAAAAATTTACTAATCAATCTTTTGTGTGCAGGTTGAAGAAATCACTATATGGGCTAAAACAAGCTCATAGAGCTTGGCATGCCAAGATTGATGGATTTGTGCTATCACTTAACTTTAGTAGATGAAAGTATGATACAAATGTATATTTGAAGTTGATTGATGGTTAAATAATTATTATTTTTTTGTATTTGGATGACCTCTTTATCACGGGAAGTTCCATGAAATAAATTTCATCCTTGAAGGATGCATTGAACCATGCCTTCTCCATGATTGATTTGGGATTGTTGAGCCAATTTTGGGGGCTTGAGGTTTCTAAATCAGATATTGGAATCAAAGTACATTAGGACAAGTATGATTCAAAACTTATAAATAAGTTCAACATGAAGGAGTGTAATCCAATCAATACTCCTTTCCTTTCGGGATTTAAGATTGTACAAGTGAATTCAACTCCTTTGTTAAACAATACACTTTATAGGCAGCTAGTTGATTGTCTGCTCTATTTGAGTCACACTCGACCGGATATTTCTTATGAAGTGAGTGTGGAATATATACACATATATAAGCCACATGATATCCAATGGAGGGAAGAAAAGAGAATCTTGCACTTTGTGCAAGGAACAAAGACACATGGGATTCACTATGTTGCAAAATCTGACCTAGAGTTAGTTGGTTTTATTGACTCTGATTAGGTAGGTGATAACACTGATAGAAAATAAACTTATGGATATGTTTGTATTATTATAGATGGACCAATCATATGGTCAATTAAAAATCAAAGTCCTGTTGCACTTTCTTCTATAGAGGCATAATATAGAGGAGTTGTGAATGCAGCTACTAAATGTTTGTGGTTGCACGGTATAATTGGAGAGTTTGGGCTCAAATATGACACTTCCATAGTCATTTATTGTGAAAACCAAATTACTATTCTAATCTCAATATACCCATTACAGAGGTAGCGAACCAAACACATAGATAACCATATGCACTACATCAGAGGACTTGTGCATGATGGGCTACACCACTGTGCATCGTCTAAGCAAGTTGCGGACATCTTCACGAAAGAATTATCTAAGAATACCTTCAGAAATATAAAATAATTTCTTGGGATATTTTATCATATGGTGAAGACTTATTGAATACAATATTTCACAAAATTTTGTTCATGTCCATGTTTAAGGGAGGATTTTCCCCTTTGTGGTTTTGCCTCTTCCCTTGTTTAGTATGGACAAACAGTATGTAAAGGGTGACTAAGCCTTCTTTATAGGACCTATATATTTGATTTATTTATGATATTTCACATAATTCAGGATTAAGAGGGGATTTTAGAATAACCAAAAACCCATTCCCATACTTAGGATAAAATAATTAATACTTTTGATTAATTCCCTAGGTCCTACACTAGCTAGTTGGCATCCACTTGCACCATTTGCTCAAAAATTTCCTAAAATTCCTCTAGGAGTGCCTTCATAATATTCTAGATAATATTTTGAAAACTCCACAAACTTCCCAGTTTAGTAAGTGTGCATTCCTTCCTTATCCTGAGTGACTGCTTTTTAGCAACTTTTAAGGCACAATGTGAAAGTTAGCCACATGGCAATTGCCTTGTTTTTTGCACAACTCATCCTCCATATTTTTCTCTCCTGAAAGGATGAGTATATTTAATTTCCATCACTTATCAGCTGATACACCTCATTCATCGAATTCGTGACCTCCTTCACTAGTTTGGAAAGTGTTTTATGCACCTAAGGGGGGATTTTTTACATTTAGTAAGTCTTCTTTTGTGAGGATTCAACTTGCCTCCTTAGGCATTCGAATATATGATGTAATTAAATATTTTTAAATCCTATTTCTTTATAATTATGTCTTATCAAAACTTATGCAATGCAAATTTGTGTTATGCACCAATTTCAGTCTCCGATTTGAGTGGATCTATGCATATTTTCCAAGCAATTTTGTGAGTTCAATTGATCTAAACTTGGGATAAAATTTCACAATTTAGACCCCACTCTGATGTATTAATGTACTGATATTTATTATTCCATTTAAATATCAGTTTCATAGCATATTCATCCCATTTGTAGAGTTTGGGAGGCTCAACATTTGATTTCACCTAGTTTCCTAGCTCCAAGATCTATCTTATGGTTTAATGCTATAAGAGACGGTCTCTAAGCTTACAGTGAGATTTATTTTGACACTCACTGATATATTATGATTTATTTAATGATATTTGAAAGTTTCACATCATTCTAAACGTTTTTTATTAAGTTTCATAAAGATCCACCCTGCTTATATTTCAATGAATAATGAACTAGTTTTCCATTTTGAGTTAATTAGTCAGTATAAACATATCAATTTTATTTCCTTTATGTTATTAATATTAAATAAAATTATAATTGATATATTCCATGTCTGAAACTGAATATCAGTGTCCTGCTTCCTTTGTTTGGAAATCCCAGAAGTTTAGCTTGTTGCATAGTCCTAGTGACTAGTTTTTCAATTGCGAACCTTAGGATTATTTTTGGATGTTAATATATGTTTTAAACTTGAAAGTTATGAATTAAAAATCCTAAAAATAGTTCTATAATCTCCCTAAGTTCATTTTATCCATTGGTTTCTTGGGAACTGCTTGTAAATATTTCAGTTTGCACCGATTGGGACTCCTAGAAGCCCGGTAGTAGACTTCAGCCTGGATGATGTTCAAAACCTAAAAGGTCCCAAAATAAATGTTCTTATGAATATTAACATTCAATATCCTTCCTTTCCTTTTGATATCACCTTTAAATCCCATTTTTTTCCCTCACTTAGTTTGCAAATTTCCCACTGATTAGCTAGTTTTTTCAAAAAATTGTGCAAGAGAGGTAGTGAGCCTAAAATATGATTTAGGTTGATTACAAAACCTACTCAGGTAATCATTGATTCCTCCCATGATAAATCCAATTACCAATAGGAAAATTCTAGAAGAACCCATTATAAAAGAAGAGGAAATTGACTCCACTAAAGCAGAGATCCAAGAAGAAAGTGAAACATCCAACATGGGGAGTGAAAAGGATGAGCTCAAATAACTCTGAAAAGACATGCTTAAAAGTTCGTAAGAAATTTCAAGGAGTATGATGCAAGGATTTGAACTATTAACTATATAACTTGGAAGTGGAGATAGAGAAGGGAGCATTAATAACTCTCACTAGGATGAAAAGAGGGTCTATGGTGAGACTCTTTGCTCAAATACTAATCCATACAATCAAGCTCATGAGTTTAGGTTCCAACCTCACCCCACTATGCCCAAATTGTTTTATCACCCCATAAAGGAACTAGCAGCTAAAAATGGAACAGTTTCTTCATAGAATGAATGCCTCAATGACTATCACAACTTGAGCGAAGGTTGCAAAAGAGAGATAGACTTCCAAAATTTCTATGAAGTCCAATGCAGAGTCAAATACAAAGGAATCCATAAGGCACCTGTTCAAAATAGTGAGTTGAGGAATTCCATTAGTAAGATCTCTCATCCATACTTTGATGGATCTTCAAAGTGTACTTATAGTTCCAAGAATAAAGAACTTGATACATGCTTTTAGTTGATTCCAATGTCTGAGAGGGATTCCAATAAGATGTACATCCTACATCTTGATGGAGAGGAAAATGACTGGTGGCTCCATGTCATGAGAACTATGGGTCATGATAAAGTTACATCCTATGAGGATTTCATAAGAATGTTGGTGGAAATATTTGATCTAATATATCTTGAAATGCCTTTTAGGGAGCTTTCACACTTGAGAAAGACATGAACTATAGAAGCATATATTTCCAATTTCCAAAATCTAGCAATGATGGTTAGTGATGTATCGTATTCTCACTTGATTTTTATTTTCATAGAAGGATTAGTAGATCCATTGAAACAATTGTTCAAGGATTATATACAAACTACCCTGCAAGATGCAATGAGAAGAATAAGATATTTGTAGGATGTTATTCCAAGGACAAGATATCCTCCCAAGACTATTGTTCCTACCAAGTTCAAGGGGTAAAGACCTCCTTTGAATAATTTGACTGAAACTTTCAAGAAGGAGAACACCTTCAAATATGGATGTGAGTTGAGGAGGAGGAAGGTATGCTTCAGTTTCCAAGAACCATGGGTTCCATACCACAAGTTAGCTAAGGAAAAGGAACATTGCATTGAGCTATTCTTAGAGAGTAAAGTTCAAGAGAGATATGAGGAAGAAATAGTTGGTGGTTATGAGGCAGTAGATGATGAACAACCACCACCATAGAGTAGCAAGATTGCAATCCTGACAGGAGTACCTCGCTTCCACACTCTAATATTCAAGGGAGTGGTTTAGGGACATAAAGTTATAGTTTTGGTTAATGGAGGTGCTAATCACAACTTCATTGATTCATCCTTTGTGGAAATAAGGAAGCTACCTATAGAATCCTTTGAAGGGTTCGCTATCATCATTACCAGTAATAACTCCATGGACTATTCTAGATGGATTCCAAAGTTGCAAGTAACCATAGGATATTGTACCTTGACAGATAGATTCTCTGGTTTCAATGTGGCCAATACCAACATGGTGTTAGGAGTGTAGCGGTCGTACTCCATTGGGTATCATTCTATGAATTACAAGGTTCCCCAAATGAGCTTCAAAGATCCTGATGGGAATTAAATAGTTTTGAGAGGCATCAACACCTATCCTAATCAAGTGGTCTCTTCACATAGAGTTCTATCCATTTTGAGGCATGGGGATATTGAGTGGGATATTGAATTCCTTTTCATCACTCAAGGTACTACCATAGACATATCACAACATCCAAAATACATCAAGAGGTCAATACGCAAGCATGAGATGTTATTTGGAGACCTTCCACATGGCATACTACCAGATAGAGGTGTTGAGGACAATATTGAGTTGGATATGGGCTAACCACCCATAAATATCCACCCCTACAAGTATCCAAAGTGGTTCAAGGATGAGATAGAGCAAGTCATCAAGGAGATACTTGAATTGGGTCTCATCAGACGAAGTTCAAGTCCATTTTCATCATCTATGGTCCTATTGAATAATAAGGATGGAGCAATGTGAAAGTGCATTGATTGTACGCCCCTCAACAAAAATACCATCAAGAATGGATATGATATTCCAAGAATTGATGAATTGATGGATGAGATTCATGGAGAAAATTACTTCTCAGAGATAGAACTCCACTCTGGATATCACCAAATTGGGATGACGAACGAGGACATTCATAACACATCCTTCAGGTGTCACTATGGATACTTTGGTTTCTATTCATGCCCTTTGGATTGACTAATGCACCAACCACCTTTTAGTCTTGCATAACAGAGTGTTTGGTAATAATATATGTAAGTAAGTTGTAATATACCCCATAAACCCCTAAAAGAAAGAACAACAAAGTATTCTGCGAGGAGTATGAAATAATTACTCAAGCTTAATATCCCCCACTCAAATGTTAATAATGCCAATGAAATTTACAATAAAAAAACTTTTCCTTTCTATATTACCAGTAGAGTCACACCATCATTGGAACTCACATATTCAGAAGAACGTTACACCTCCAGTTATACCATATAGCTATAACCATTCAAGAATTCTGCAAAATAAGAATTTAGTAATCTTTTCACCGATAAAAAAAAATTTATACTGCATTCATAGCCACCGAGTAAATAAAGAAGTAATCCAGCACAATAAAATGACACAAATGAGACAACCATCTTCACATGGTTCACCTCGTCCACGAGGCTACATCCACCAAATTGTTTATCATATATTATTCTTTCAATAAGTGCAAAAATTTACATTCAGCAACATCTTTGTTGCCATAAGTACATCCATCAAGTTGGTTACCTAGTATCAACCCTCTCAGCATAAGGTACAGAAAATCCCTACATATCCCTAAGGAAACACCTTACCGTAATTCAAGACTATTTGCATTAAATAAACTGCTCATCATAGGTAAGCACACCACCATCAGCCTTGGCTCGACTGAAAAATACTTTCCTTTTTATATATATATAATTCATTAGAAGGATTCTTGATTTAACAGTATAACCTTACTTATGAATCCTAAAGCACAGTCAATGTGGCCAATACCAACATGGTGTTAGGAGTGTAGCGGTCGTACTCCATTGGGTATCATTCTATGAATT
The DNA here is from genome assembly GCA_001517045.1 of Pseudotsuga menziesii. NCBI lineage: Eukaryota > Viridiplantae > Streptophyta > Pinopsida > Pinales > Pinaceae > Pseudotsuga > Pseudotsuga menziesii. The sequence continues at coordinate 221,988 of LPNX010477306.1, forward strand.
ACAAGGTTCCCCAAATGAGCTTCAAAGATCCTGATGGGAATTAAATAGTTTTGAGAGGCATCAACACCTATCCTAATCAAGTGGTCTCTTCACATAGATTTCTATTCATTTTGAGGCATGGTGATATTGAGTGGGATATTGAATTCCTTTTCATCACTCAAGGTACTACCATAGACATATCACAACATCCAAAATACATCAAGAGGTCAATACGCAAGCATGAGATGTTATTTGGAGATCTTCCACATGGCATACTACCAGATAGAGGTGTTGAGGACAATATTGAGTTGGATATGGGCTAACCACCCATAAATATCCACCCCTACAAGTATCCAAAGTGGTTCAAGGATGAGATAGAGCAAGTCATCAAGGAGATACTTGAATTGGGTCTCATCAGACGAAGTTCAAGTCCATTTTCATCATCTATGGTCCTATTGAAGAATAAGGATGGAGCAATGTGAAAGTGTATTGATTGTACGCCCCTCAACAAAAATACCATCAAGAATGGATATGATATTCCAAGGATTGATGAATTGATGTATGAGATTCATGGAGAAAATTACTTCTCAGAGATAGAACTCCACTCTGGATATCACCAAATTGGGATGACGAACGAGGACATTCATAACACATCCTTCAGGTGTCACTATGGATACTTTGGTTTCTATTCATGCCCTTTGGATTGACTAATGCACCAACCACCTTTTAGTCTTGCATAACAGAGTGTTTGGTAATAATATATGTAAGTAAGTTCTTGTATGGTTTGATGACATCCTCATTTATAGTAGGACTTGGGAAGAGGATTTGCACCACTTGTATATTGTGCTAACCATTTTGGAAAATCCGTCCTTTTATGCCAAGTTGTCCAAATGCGAATTTGGAATGACTAAGATCCTATATAGTGGTCATATGATTGGGAAAAAAGGTTTCAAAGTACACATGGAGAATATCATGGCCATTATTGATTGGACAAGCCCAAAAAACATCACTTAGTCCAGAGGTTTCATTGGCATATGCACCTATTACAGGAAGTTTGTCAAAGGAATCTCAAAGTTTCCATCACCATTGACAGATCTCACCAAGAAGGGATCTTTTATCTGGTTAGAGTAAGTTGAACAAGAATTCAAGTGAATGGAATGGGCGATGAGTAGCTTCCTATTACTCTCACTTCTAATATTCACTCAATCATTCATACTTGAGTGTGATGCCTCGGAAGAATACATTGGAGTGGTATTAATTCATAATAGGCACCCCATTTCATATGAGAGAATAAAATTGTACCCACATGAAATACATTACTCCATATATGACAAATATATGTTAGTCATCATGGATGTCTTGGCTAAGTTTAGATAGTACCTGGTGGGAAGCAAGTTCATAGTAAATATTGATCACAACAATTAGAGGCACTTCCATGGCAACTTGATCACAACTTGAACAAGTTGGTCGGAACAAGTTTGGATCTTAGTACAATATACCACCCATAAACTAATGGAAAAAATGAAAGGGTGAATCAATGGCTAGAATGATACATCGAGAACTATGTCATATGGCAACATAAAGCATGGATTGCATGTCTACACTCAGGAGAATTTTGATACAACACAACTTTCCATATATACATTGGAATGTCACCTTTCAAGACTTTGTATGGTTATGATGATCCTACATTTGAAGATCTGATTTTTGGATATTTTAAGGCCCAAAATGCCAAGTATTGATTTCAAGAGAGTCAATGTATTCTGAAATAACTCAAGGACAATGTGTAGGTAGCACAAAACTAACAAAAGATGTATGCAGAGAAGCATAGGACAAAGATAACTTTCCAATACTGTGACTTGGTGTACTTGATATTGCATCCATTAAGGAAATATTCCTCAAAGGAAACAGGGGTTGAAAAGTTTCAGCCATGGTTTTATGTTCCATATAGAGTTGTGAGGAGGATTGGTGAAGTTTATTATGAATTGGAGTTTCTGGTCGAAAGCAAAATATAGAATGTGTTCTATGTATCTTGTCTTAAGAAGGAATTTGGGGAATGAGTGGAAATTTCAAAGGATATTCCTCCTCTTTATGATTAAGGACACATGATACTTGTTCCATAGATCATTTTGCAGGTCCGAGAGAGGAGGTTGAGAATACAAAATATCAATGTTTGAGAAAAAATTGAACATACTTTAACTTTAAAACTTTTGATAAACAAATCCAATGCATGTGGATATCATAAAAAATTCAAACACGCAAATCATTCAATCCATAAGACACATGATGTATCCTAGGAAAATCCTACAAATCTGGAGGATGAAAACCCCACCAATCCTTTGAGTATGATAGATAATTGTAGAGGATGATTTTACAACAGTTGCAGATTGCTTGATAAGAGATGTCAAAGTAGCACTAGAGAATAGAGATCACTCAGAATATTGTCTCAACATTTCCAAGTGCATAACACTCTAATGATAAGATTATTCAGTCATACAATGAGAGGTAGCGAATGGTTACATGCCTTTTGGGCACTATGAACACTATGTGCATTGTCCACACATTACCTATTGCACCTTTCTTGACTTGGTGCCAAGTTGTCACCTCAAAATTATCTCTAATAATGAATATATGTGCCCTCCATTAATTCAGCGGTGTTAACTGCCTTTAACTAAATGTTAACTTATTGAAATGAACTGAACTAAATTGAATTGAATTTAACTAAATGTGAACTAATTAACTAACTACTTGACCATTAGTGAGTATTTTAATTGAATTTCTTAAGTACTTCACAATCAATGCCATCCACAACAAACACTTTGCATAAATCAAGGAGTAGATTCCTTAATTAACTGAAACTTGTTTTCCATAACTTAGACTTAATTGATGTCTTTGCAATTTGAGTTCACTGGAGGTATGACATGGGCAGTTCGAATTCTTACTCTATCTCTATGTTCATATCATTTATCATTAATTAATTATGCATGGTCCATGAGTGTTTAATTAATTAATCATATTTATCGTATCATACTCAGAAGAATTGTTCTGAACCTATGATCATATGTTTCCCCGGGTTCATATAGCCATATGCTAAAGTAAATCACTCTAGGGTAGCTAATCCCTAAAGGCGACTTATAGAACATAGTGACCATGACAAGGCATAGATCACATAGTATATCCTCATTACTTGATACAACACAAGTCATATGGTCTTGATACAACAAAATAATAGTCTTGATACACCACAAGACTCTTGAACTTAATACAACATAATTTTTGGACTCGATACAACACAGGTCTTTGACCTTGATACTACACAAGGTTTCGATCTTGATACAACACAATATCATAGTACATGCATCTCTCATGAATAGGACTTGATGGAACACTATGTCCTATTTTGATACAACACAAGCTATTAACTTCATACAACATAAGTTTTTGAACTTAATAAAACATAAGTACCAGACTTGATACAACACAAGTCTCATGGAGAAGTTTTTGAACTTAATACAACATAAGTTACATACTTGATACAACAAAAATCTCATGGATAATAACTCCTGATGTATACATTTAACACTCCCTCTCAGCGAGGGAGACATTCTCTGTCATACCAAGCATATCTTGAAAGTGTCTGAACTTCATCATATATAGAGGCTTTGTCATCACATCTGCAATCTGCTCATTAGTATCCATGTACTGAAGTTTTACAATACCTTTCTAGAACATGTATCGAATGAAGTGATAATTAATTTCTATGTGTTTCTACTTTTCATGAAATTTTCGGAAAGCTTTATACAACTCTGGTTGTCACACCTTATCACTGTAGGCTCTATATTTTCACCAAACAAACCTCCAAGTAGCTTTCTTAGACACAATGCTTCTCTACAAGCAGTACTGGAAACAATGTACTCAGCCTCTGTAGTGCTGTAGGAAACTGAACCCTGCTTTCTGCTAGACCATGAAATAATAGCAGAACCCAAGCTGACACAATATCTAAAAGTGCTCTTCCAATAAATAATGATTCCACCCCAATCAAAATCAATATATCCAAGCAATAACACTCCTCCATTAGAGGCATACCTGAGTCCATAAGAAACTGTATCGCGGAGGTATCTCAAAATATGCTTACCTACAACCTAGTGTCTATGTCTAGGATCAGTCACGATCTGACTCAAAATGCTAACTGCATATAAAATGTATGGCATCGAATGTATCAAGTACATCAATGAGTTAATCAACTGTTTGTATAATGTGGGGTCCATTGGACCCAATCTAGTCTCAATCTCATAGAGTTTCCTCAAATTGGAATCCATTGGAGTATTTATGGATTTACAATCCACCATGTTGAATCTGTGCAATATCTCCACATTGTACTTCCCTTGAGATAAAAATATCTCATTATTACTCTGCCAAATCTAAAGTCCTAGGAAGTAGTGCATAAGACCTAAGTCTCTCATCTCAAACTTTGAGATAATCTCCCTCTAACACCCAGCAATTGGTCTTTTCTCTCCAATGAGAAAAATATCATCCACATATAGGGCTAGTATTAGAGGTTATTTCTCCACTACTTTGAAGTACAAGTTTGAATCTACATCAATCTTCAAGGAACCTAGTTTCTGAAGATAATTGTCTATGCCAGCATACCAAGATTGGGGTGCTTGTTTTAACCCATATTCAACTTGCACACATGGGACTCCTTCCCGTGCATCACAAAACCCTCAATCTTCTCAATGTAAACATCTTCCTCAACCTCACCATTGAGGAAGGAAGTCTTCACATCCATCTAGTGAAGCTTCCAGCCCAATACTGATGCAAGTGAAATAATATATCTAACGATGGTATACTTGGAAATTGGAGAAGAAGTATCCTCATAATCAATGCCCTCTTTCTGAGAAAATTCATAGGAAACAAACATGGTTTTGTACTTGTCCACACTGCCATCTGTAGCTAGATTTATCTTGTAAACCCATATGGAAGTTACAACTGACTTCCTCTCAGGTCTGGAAACAATATCCCAGACATAATTCTTTAGAATAGAATGATATTCCTCTGTCATCATGGCATGTTTCCACATGTGCTGCTCTACAACCTCTTCAATTTGATGAAGGCTCTAAGTCACTGATGTTGTTTATCAATGAAACATATCTTGAATACCTATCAGGCTGCTTGTGCTCTCTGGAAGTTCCTACTAGTGCTCCATTCTTCTCAGCATCTCTCAATACATAATGGAACAAGGCTAATAGCTTCTATGTAGGAGGTTCATCAACCAATTCAACTAGTTCATCAATGATAAGTAGATCTGTATGCTCCACTGGATTCTCACTCTGAACATTAGAATGGGAAGAATCATCATCATGATCCTATTCTATAGGATTCTCATCCTCCACTATCTTTGGATCACATTAAAGCTCTTTTGATTGCTTTAATGTTGACTCCTCATGGATAGTCACATCCCGACTAACCTGAACATGTCTCTCACAAGGTACATATATTCTTAATTCCTTAGAGATCTCACTGTAGCCAACAAAAAGTCCCCTTATTCCAAGAAGGTTCCATCATTAGTTATGTTTTCTTTTGGTATGTGAATATAAACAAGACATCCAAAAATCCAAAGATGTGACTCTGTTTGGTTTCTCACCAATGAACACCTCTTCATGTGTTTTTTCATCAATAGCTGCATGCAAACTTATGTTATGTATGTACATTGGTGTACTGGTAGCTTTTTCCCACAAATAAGAAGATTTGTAACATGGCTTTTGCAGCCTCACAAACACTTCTATTATTTCTCTTTGCAACCCCATTCTATTGTGGGTTGTAAGGAACTATTAATTGTCTACATATCCCGCCATCACTACAAAACTCATTAAAATCATTTGATTCAAATTCTCCACCAATATCAGACCTTAGGGAATGGATATTCATATTTGTATGATTCTTAACTAAGGCTTTATACTCTTGGAATTTATTGAAGGTTTCAATTTTGGCTTTCATGAAGTAAATCCATGCCTTATAGGAGAAATCATCAATGAATAAACATAGTAGAGATGCCCAATGAGGGATGGGGAAGACATGGGTCCTTGCACATTTGATGCACTAAATATAAGATTCCTTTAGACATACTAGGAAAATTCTTTTTAACATTATTTCCTAAAGCACAACCTTGATAAACAATATCATGTACATAATCTAAACTAGGCATACCTTTCACCATTCGATGCAAACCAGCTAGTGCTCTAAAGTGAAGATGTCCAAGCCTCCTATGCCACAGCTCACATGCAATGATAGTATGATGTGTCATGGATGAAATATACTTTCTTGGGACCATGTAAATTCCTCCTTCTCAAACTCCAATAACAGTAGCAGTATCAATGTTCTATTTCTTTGACCACAAGTATTCTTGATTCTCCATGAACATGACTCGAAAGCATTCATCTTCAAGGAAATAAATAGAGAGTATTTTCTTCTTCAATCCAAGGACATAAAAATTTCCTCCACATGTAGTGTGTATCCCAAACTCAGCTGTAAGGATGTGGATCCTACTCCTTGGATTGAATATGTGGAATTGTCTCCCAATTCTACCATGCATGCATATTGTTTCTCTTTTAGGTTGGATATTGCGCCCTTGTATCCTGGAATGTGCTTTGAAGCATCACTACCAATCAACTATGTATCTTCTCCTGTGATGAGAGATACAGACAAAGTAGAGACAAGGTAATACTCCATCCTTGTCTCTTTCTCTTCAGGTGCATCTTCTTTAGAAGTTTCTTCTACAACGGTGGAAGCATAAAATATTGATTCTTTTCTTTTCCTTGCACGACAGCCCCATAAAAAGTGTCATAAATAATGCCTCCACATGTAGTGTGTCTCCCAAACTCAACTGGAAGGATGTGGATCCAACTCCTTGGATTGAATATGTGGAATTGTCTCCCAATTATACCATGCATGCAAATTGTTTCTCTTTTAGGTTGGAGATTGCGCCCTTATATCCTGGCATGTGATTTGAAGCATCACTCCCAATAAACTATGTATCTTCTCCTATGATGAGAGATACAGACAAAGTAGAGACAAGGTAATACTCCCTCCTTGGAATTTTCTTCTATAGCGGTGGAAGCATGAAATCTTGATTCTTTTATTTTCCTTGCACGACAGTCCTGTACAAAGTGTCTCGAATTTTGACAATAAAACATAGAAGATTTTATTTATAAAAACCTTTACTGATCTCTTTCTTCTTTGCATGAAGGGACTTCTTCGGAGAAAATGGATTCCCCCCTTTCTTGGTTCTTTCCGTGAGGTCAATATTCTCCTCCTTAATGTTCACAAAAAAAATTCTGGATGTGCCCTTCTTCTTGAATTCAATCATGCCAAAATCCTTTGAATTTGGGCTACTCTTCTCTTCCATTTACCATGGAAAGAAATGTATCCTATGAGGAGGGGAGCTCGTGTATGGTGGTTTGAAGAAGGTCATCCTCATCCATCTCCACACCAATGCTTGCAAGTTGATCCTTAACCTAAGAAATATTTGTGAAGAAGGAAACTATTGTCTCGTCTCTTTCCATATTCATTTTGTGCGCCTTTTTCTTCAAAGTCCTCTTTTGAGGAGGGGCCTTCTTCTCATAAATATTCATGAGTGTGTCAAAACACTCATTAGTTGCATTCAATGGTGTGATTATCGACATGAGGTTGTCCTTCACAGAGTCATATATGATCCTCTTTTCCTTTGCTTGATTCTTCTTGTAATTGGTTCTTCCTGCATTTGTTGTAGGATCTTTAATCACAGTGCTCACAAAGGATCAAGATAATGCTCTTCAAGAATGTTAATCATCCTCACCTTCCATGTGTTGAAGTTTGAGGTTCCTTCAAGTTGGTCTTTCTATCAGACGAAGATTGATGTCATTGCTTCAATATCTGTGAAGCTTTAGAATGTTTGCACAAAACTAAGATCGTTCATGCCCTTGATTTGATACCATGTCAATGTTTGAGAAAAAAATGAATATACTTGAAAAAATTTTATAAAAAAATCCAGTGCATGTGGATCTCATAAACAATTAAAACACACAAATCATTCAATCCATAAGAGACATGATGTACCCTGGGAAAACCCTCCAAATTCAAAGGATGAAAAACCCAACAATCCTTTGAGTATGATAGATAATTTCAAGGAATTATTTTACACCACTTTCATATTACTTGATAAGAGATATCAAAGCAACACTAGAGAATAGAGATCACTCAGAATATTATCTCAGCCTTCCCAACTTCATAGCAATCTAATAACAAGATTATCCAGGCATACAATGAGAGGTAGCGAATGGTTGAATGCCTTTTGGGAACTATGAACAATATGTACACTATCCACACATTAGCTATTGCGCCTTCCTTGACTTGGTGCCAATTTTTCAGCTCGGAATTATCTCCCATAATAAATATATGCACCCTCCATTAATTCATTGTTGTTCACTGCCTTTAACTGAATGTTAATTGATTGAAATGAACTGAATCGAATCGATCTCAACTGAACTAAATTGAACTGAATCTGGACTGATAAACTAACTACTTTACCATTAGTTAGGATTTTATTTGAATGTCTTTAGTGCTTCACCATCAGTATCATCCACAACAAACACTTTGCATAAATCAAGGAGTATATTCCTTAATTAACTGAAACTTATTTTCCACAAATTAGACTTAACTGATGTCTTTGAAATTCGATTTCATTGGAAGTATGACATGGGAAATTTGAATCATTACTATTTCTATGCACTCATATCATTTATCATTAATTGATTCTACATGGTCCATGAGTGTTTAATTAATTAATCATATTTATCATATCATACTCGGAAAAATTGTTTTGAACCTATGATCATATGTATTACCTCGGGTCATATAGTCATATGCTAAAGTAAATCACTATAGGGGTAGCTAATATCTAAATGATAATTATAGCACCTAGTGACCATGACTATCCATACATCACATAGTATATCATCATGACTTGATACAACACAAATCATATGGTCTTGATACAACACAAGACTCTTGAACTTTTTACAACATAAGTTTTGGACTTGATACAACACAAGTCTCTGACCTTGATACAACACAAGGTTCTGACCTTGATACAACACAAGGTTTTGATCTTGATAAAACAAAATATCATAGTACAGGAATCTCTCATGAATATGAATCCATATAACACAATGTCCTAGCTTGATACAGGCATCTCCAAGATTGAAGTTGCTTGAGGAAAAGCAATATTGGGAGGGTAGGAATGTAATTTACCCACCTTAGGGACATATGGATCCATCCCTTAACCCATAATATTCCCATGGGTTTGATTGGGAAGCTCAAATAACTTGAGAATTAAAATTAATCTAAGGTTTCCTTGCACAACTTGATAAAAAAATCCCAAGGCAAAAGTTTGTCCACAAGAACGAATCCAAACTTATTTAAGGTTTAAATGGAGTCAAGAAGGTGCCAAGGGATTCTCATATAGTGGTTGAATATTCAAAAAGGTGGCAAAGAATTTTGTGTACCAAGTGGGATTCTTATCCATGAAAAGGGGCATCTCCTTAAAATAGGGAAATCATGTGGACAAACCATGAAGAAAGTGGGAAAACCCCAATTTGACTAACCAATGCTTCTCAAAAAATGGAAGTGGTCAAGGTGGTTATATGGAACATTCATGGAGGTAGTGGAGCAATTATGAACCACTAAGTAACTAATGCATGGTTTTGGAATGTTCCATGGTATTTTCCACTAGTATTGACTAAGTGAGAAACTAGTTTTGACTATGTGGTTTCCATCGCCCATGGTATTTGAACCTTGATTTGGAAAAAAAGGAATTGTAGTCAAGTTTAAAAGGATATAATGGAAACACTTGTGGTGGTTTTACTGGTTATTATTCTATTTATCTTTATTAGCTTATTCTTCTCATTGCTTGGGTGGTGCTCGCCTTGAATACCAAGAGGGTGATGGGCCCCTCATTTCCATTATACTAGTTGTGAATTAAGATAGACATTGAAGAAGGAATTAATCCTATATCACTCATTATTTTGCAGACATTTGATTTTATTTGTAGGTCCTTTCATTTATAGGCATTATGCTTATGTTTCTCTAGTTTTGATGTGCTAGTTTCCTAGCATTTTTGCAATAAAAATCAATAGTAGTGTGGATAGTTTAATGTATGGAATTCCATTATCCATGGATACTATAATGATAGATGTAAATGTTGATGCATACTCCCATTTCTTATAATGACATTGGTTTGTTTTATCTTCTGCAATTTTTTAGTTTCTCTCAGTCTATGCTATTTCTCACCTATGCTCAAACACCTTGTGAATTTAACTACTCTTCACTAAAATTGCAATAACTTCAATTATACTCAACCAAATATAAAATTGTAAGTTTATGAAGGTAGGTAACACCTATTTTTAACAACCCAATGTGAAAAATCAAAAATTCATGATCCCTAGGTATTGTTTGATTTGATTTGTAAATGTCTTAGAAAAGTTGTCCCAATTTTCAATATTTCTCCAAATCATCCTTGATCACACCAGAACCTCCTAAAATCTCAAATCAATGTTTCCATAGTGTTTTAAGGGTGTCATAGCATATATAAATCCATATTTACAATGGAATCCATTGATTTCCACATAATTCTTGGGGAAATTGCCTTTGATCAATCTAGTGGTTTGCCCAGGTGTGATGTACTTAGAGAACATGAAGATTGTAAAATTAGGACCTTGATTCTACCTTTCCAAGTCTTGGTAGTCTATAATAAGAGTGTTTCATGTTTCCATAATCATGTAAAATATATGAATGTATAGTTTGGTAAATTTTGTAAAGGGTCTCTAGACATTTGGGAGTCATTGGAAAAAAATATAGCTTCCCTTGGTTTCTTTGAGCTAGTGTGCATATTTCCCCTCTTAGGTACATCACATGACCCAATACAGTGTATTGATTTTGTGATAAGTTCACATATTCTTGAGGATAGTTTTTATTATTTATTATTGCATCGGTCTAGGGATTCTTGTGCATCTCTGTGAAAAGAACATACATTGTGTCATCTTATCTCCCTATCGACAGTGTGATTCACATAATCCTCTTGTCTCCTTGTCACATTATATATGTTTTAAATTTTTATACTAATAGTGTCATATATGGTTGGATATGTATACCTTTATCCTTCTGCAACATCAAGAGGAGCCACTACTCATAGTTCCTCATTTTTAAAGGACATGTGCCTCTATTTTAAACTCAAAATGGCATTGTTGTTAAATTCCCATTCGATCTCCAACAAAGTTTAGTAGGTATAAGTGTATTCCATGATATCAATGACCTCAAAATATGTCATTGTCTTCACACCATCAATGTCTACTTCCACATTGGTCAGCATCCCTATAGGGTATAGATTGTACTAATTTGTTAGTTTGAGTTGTAGGGGAGACCATACCAGCTTTGTATTTCCTATTATATCTCATGATTTCTTGGGAACGATGTTGACATTTGAACCTATTACAAGAATCACATCCTTCATCTCATATACCTCCAGCACTATGGAAAACTTGAATTATTTCCCTCTTCTCCTTATTTTTCCCACCATGCACACATTATTGTCAAACAGTGGTCCAAAGATGGATTCCTCCACTTCATTTAGTGTTACCAACTTTCTAAGCATACTGGTCAATTTGTTGGTAGCTCTAGGATCATTCAAGATGTTCAAACAGCTTTGCAGAAAGCTTCTTACTTAATTTTCAGAGTCATTAACTTGTACCTTTATGTGGTTCTCTTCTTCCTCCTCATGTACAATTCATTTTTGCTCCTTAGTACACCTATGGTGCAAGAGCTCTTCTTCGCACAATATTATTCTATGCTCCTCATCTTTACACAATCTATATAGTTTCTCTTCCATACGCAACCTTTCCTAGAGCATGTCTTATTCACATTGGGAATCCTCTTCTAATGCCTTCTATGTGTCACATATGAACTTCTATTGGTGTGCAACATAGAAGTTAGGTACATGTTGTGCGACCTTCCTTATATTTTGTTCAACTAGTATTTCTGCATTATTCTCTGTAAAAATATCTTGAATTATTCTAGCACCTCGAAGAGTCACTGTGTTAACATGTGCAGGGCCCCCTTTATGAGAATCATCTGAAGACTCAGTGCTCACCATTTTGTAGCATCATTTCTTCTCTTCTACTTGGTGACCAAGTATGGACAGTATTCTATAGATTTCTTTGTACTATGGAAATAAGCACATCGAATACAGGGTTTGGTACAAATTCTTTCCAAATTGTCAGGATATCCATGGTTAAAACATATTTCATGTCGACCTCCTACAATGTATCCTTTGTCGTGGCCCTGATAGCCACTAGGTGGTACTCCCTTATGTCTTCTTGGGGTAGGTTCCTTGTTCTCTTTTACATTTTGGACCTAGAATGAGTCTATTATATTGTCCTTCATCAATTGTAAGGCACAATAGTTATTCACATCATATCCTATTGATTTATAGAACTCACAAAATGGGGTGTGCACTGAGATTTGGTACTATTAAAAAGTCGAGCAATTGGGAGGTGCATGGCCCCATACTCTACAAATATTGCACTACTTTGCGTTAGGTCCCGTAGGAAAAGGACTTTGTGTTCCAATACTAATGTAGTAATTCAATGTTGGGAAATCATTTTTGTGATCGCATTCCATTTTGCATAAGCTACACCGCAATTTTTCCCTTACTTCCTTACCCATCAACAATTGTTGCAACTGTGTAGTCAGCACAACAAGCTAAATATGTACTTGATCCATTCCAGCTAAGGACTCCCCTCTTGGAGTTGCTTCCAATTGCATTGCAATTTCCAATGCCTCTGACTGAGTAGTCACCTTCTTCTGTACCAATGAGACTCTTATGTGGGGAAACAAGTATGTGATGAACCATTCATGGTGTTGTATGTCTTGGATTGGGAAACTCATTCAATAAAAAAGGATGTTAAATCATTGGTCATAGTCCTAAATGGAATCACCAACTCATTGTTTGATCTCCTTAATCTCAATGATGCACTGAGACTTGGAATTTGGCTTCTAAATTTTCTTTAGAAGTTTTTCTTTGATATTCTGTAGAGGTATAACTTGAACTAAAACTAGGGTGGCCTTATACTTCATGTTCCATGTTAGAGCCCAATCTCTAAATGTGGTTTCTAGTTATGCACTCTTGGAAGCCTCATTAGCGATCTACTTCACCAAACATATCACCTCGCAAGTTAACCAATGTTGTTGAGCGTCCTCCTTCCTTGTCCCGTGAAACATAGGTAATCTCAATGTAGATTCTGATGAAGTCTCAATGCTTTTATTTACTAACATACTATATCTTTGGGTAAATTTTGGTGGATGCAGAACTGTATTGCTTGCTTCTAGATTTAGTGTCTTTGAGTGTGTCTCTGAGCTGGAAGTAGATTTTATTCCTCTTACTTTTGTTGCTTTAGGACTTTCTTCCCATTCAAATTGTTGTAATAAGTTGTCTTCCTAATTTGCTTAAGGGGATGGGATGAATAGTGGGTTTCTTCTTGGAAAATTCCTTCTCACTTCATTGAAACTACAAGTTGATAGATCCAACTGTGCATGCTCTCCATACATCATCCAAATTCCTCCTACCTTCACTTTCTCTTCACTCACATATTCTAGATTCCTTTATTTGTTCTTCCTCTAGGAATCAACCTCTGTTCTTCCTCTGGGAATCTTTCTTCATCGAAAATATATCTATCCTCTATCCCACACCATTTTGGGGGTATTCATATGTTGTGCACTCTTCTTTCATAGGTAATGCACACCCTTATGGCGCACCTGACCCTATTTTTCACCCTATTGGTGTATTCTCCTCCCTCACATTATTTCTTCCTCTCTGATTTGCAGTCCCCCCTCCATCACCTGGTTTTATTTTCTTCTTCTCCAAACCAACTGTCTTATCTCATCTCTTTGAACATATATCTCCTCTATTTGGAGTCAATACTCTTTTGAATCCATTGTTGTGCCTACTTATTATCCCACCGGTTCATACTCCACCTCCATAGTGTGGGATTTATGCTACCATCCTATCCATCTCCATTCCCATCATTCCCTTATAAATAAACAACATTTTTACCCACAAGGTTATGTCCTTCAAAAATATCTTTATCGGGCCTCCTCGAACCTTGCTTCCACATGGATATAAGAGTCACTGCATTCTACTTCAAATTCTACATTATACCTTTCCTTTACCTATAGGAACCAAAATTTAGTCACCCTAAACTATTTTTTTATCTAATTTATTCAATTCCTCTTATTTCTCCTCAGTCTCTAATACTATTCTTGGTTCTCTCTAGATATTATTAATTTCAGATGTCCTTTTGTCCCATTCATAAAAGAATAATAGGAAACTCACAAAATAAAATTTCATGAATGTTTGAGTTGATGTACCTCTCTTTTCAATGATTCAAATCGATCAGTAGGAATTCAGTCTCTCTTCATCCAAACTCATCTTCCTTACTCTCCATCCATTCCTCGATCTTAGTATTGGTCACTCTCCACCTCATCTCTTTGTTTATCCTCTACAGTCCTAGTGCAAGTCCCAAAAATGGAACCAATTTGTTGGCTATGGCTCAACCTAACCCAAATTTCAATAGGATTCACCAACAAAACACCCTACATGAACTGGCATTTTCAACTCCCTACAAGCAGGATAAGGTCTCACCCGAAACACATGCAAGAATCACAAAGACCATCACAGAGGTTGCATAGAGGAGAATGGGGTGGTGTTCTCCATGTGCTTATACATACATTAACGTATTCAGGAATTATCCACTAGGAACCACTTAGCATTCATTCTTTGTAGCAAATATGACATTCATTAACAAATATAAGAATAAACATAAACAGAAGCACACTACGCAATATAGAATATAACCAACTTCATATTACTACTTGGTGAACTAGGAATCGCTTGCAACCATAAGATAAAATACCATCGAGACTGATTTCCAAGTCAGCGGCTTACACCATATATACCAAAACCACATTACAATTGCATAACTTATTGCATTCTACAAGATCTATTCTCTTATGAGCCAAACCCATTACAAAATAGGCATATAAATAGGTTCAAGATATATTTTAGCCATCAGTCCATGCATGGGCTTCGTAACATGAAAAACTACATGCATGGATCATTATTGACACGTTCCAATGGGATATCGCATTATGGTCTCCTTGGTGTGCATATTGCTTCCAGTTGTGTTCTTTAGCACCCAACCTTCTTCCCCAAAACCTGGGAATCAACACCAACAACTATTGGACGTGTTGAGTCAGTTCAACATTCTCCATCGGTGTCATCCTATGTGGTGACTTATTCCACAGACTAGACCCTGGAATCAAGTTGTTGAACATGTGTTGTCATTGATGTCAAAGTACAAAAACCAACAAGACTTATGCTAAGGTATGTGATTAATGTCAAAGGAAAATAACAGATTGAATTCAAACACCAAATATGATAGACAAAAGTATATGAAGTCTTCCTCATACATAGTCATCTTGAAGAAATACATAGAGACAATGTGGAAGTTCATAGAGTGCAAAGATCTCACTGTGACATGGGTCATATGTGCGTGTATAACAACCTTGAAGAAGATGTTAGAGGAAGAATACGAAAACAAGTATGTGCGCAAATACCACTATGGTATGGGACTTATGTAAGAATTTAGAAGAAGAATATGAAAGTGAAATATACGGAGTTGTGTGTGAAAACCACACAAAGAAAATGGCATATGTGCATCAAACCCCACAAAGTTTAATTGTGAAAATTCAAATGCTAATGTAGATGATGACTTGATCAAAACAAAAGCAAGTTGGAGTATTATTCAAGTAAAATGAATTTCAACAAGTGTACACATCTATCATACTAGAGAAAGTATAAATAATCAAGAGATGGATGTGTGGAAATAATCTTATGGAGTGAAGAATCGAAGATAATATTTTTGGGAAAACTTCGTAGTTATATGGGTATCAATGGTTCGTTGATCGCAAAAGAAGCACATTAGCAGCAGAGATGAATTGCACAAACCAACATAGGATGAATAGTAAGAAGAGCGCAAAGTAGATCAAGTATACACAGTTTTTGGGATGTGCAAAGGTGATACTCAGTAAATGACAAAGACCTCTAGATCATAGAAGTGACTAAGTACAAAAGTGCATATATCTAAAGTTCGTAATATTGGATAAAGAAGAAATTTAGATCATAGATTGTAGAAGAGATTTAGTTTTTTCATAGATTTAGATTTAGTTTTGGGATGTGCAAAGGTGATACTCAGTAAATGACAAAGACCTCTAGATCATAGAAGTGACTAAGTACAAAAGTGCATATATCTAAAGTTCGTAATACTAGATAAAGAAGAAATTCAGATCATAGATTGTAGAAGAGATTTAGTTTTTTCATATATCTGAGGATTATGTGATATAGAGAGATTGGATAAATCCCAGATATTGTTGCACATCACAAATAATGAAACTAGTTGTTTTGACACATATAACAAAAGGAAAGATGCAAACCAGAAGGGATATAGCAGTTGCAGTTTGAAGTTGAGGTAAAGTGCATAATTTAGTTAATTGGATACACAACTATTTCTAAATCGGGAACGCATAAAGGGGAAAGGATAAGGGAGTTGGATATTCCTTCTAGTAGGTGCTAGTAAAAATTCTCAGGGAGGAAGGAAGGGGAAAGGAAGAGAGATTTGAAGCTTCCTTCCAGTGGTAGCTAGAAAAAAAATTAGAGAGTTGGTGCTTCCTTCCAATGGTAGCTAGTAAAATAATCAGGGGGTTGGAGCCTCCTTCCAGTCAAACCTAGTAAATACAATTTGGGAGGTGGTGCTTCCATTTAGTTGCAACTATAGAAACAATTGGAGTTTGCAATATTCATTGGGTTGGTGTCTTAATACTACAAGTCAGAGCTTGTGGAGCTGTTTAGATTGGTGCTTGCACAGGTTGAAGTATTTACATGTCGGTGCTTGTAATCATTAGATTGGTGCTTGTGGTTCAGGTTGGCGTCTGGATGATTTGGTTCTCACATTTGGAGATTTTTCTCTTCCACTGATGTAACAATTATTTATATATAGATAGATTTATTTATATATATATTTAGATCTTTGTGTGCAATTGTGTTTATTATTGTTTTAGCTGTAAATTTTTAAGTGGTGGAAATTTGTTAAGTGAAATATTTTGAAATCGATGCTATATACTAATTCACCACCCCCTCTCAGTATAATATAAATCCAACAATTGGTATCAGATAAGGTGTCTTTATTTATCTCTTAACATCTGAAAGATAGGTTCAATGCAGATATGGACAAGCAGGAAGGATTTTCCACCAATAGAGCACCTCGGTTTTATTGCTCAAACTATGCATTTTGGAATATAAGTATGGAAGTGTATTTACAATCTATAAGAAAGGACATCTAAAATTCAGTAGAGAATGAATACGAATTTCCAAAAGAAACTTCAATTGAATTATAAAAAACTGTTGAAGATGAGCACACAATTCCTAGAGCTACACCAATTGAACCAGAGGACAGAGGACAGTATGAGTGGAATGAAAAAGTGAAGAATGAAATAATTTGTGGGATTACAGATTCTAAATTCACTCAAGTCATATAGTGCACTACAACTAAAGAGATTTAGGACAAAATGAAGAGAATCTATGAAGGGGGTAAAAAGGTCAAAAGGGATAAATTGCAGACCATTTCTGTGTAGTTTGAAACATTGCAGATGAAAGAAGAGGAAAACATTGCAGCCTATTTTCTTAGATTTGATGAGATTGTCAATTATATCAAAGGAATTGGTCCAACTATTGAAGAATATTTGATTGTGTAGAAAATCTTGAGAACCATGCCTTCACAATTCAACTCAAATGTATCAGTATTAGAAGATAGAGCCAATTTGGAAAAATTGACAAAAGATGAACTACATTGAATTCTCATAGTCTATGAAAGGAGGACTAAAAGGATAATGGATCCAGAGAATAATCATACTTTAAGGCCACAAGAAACCTAAAAACAACAAGCATGAGTATAAGAACTCATCTAGCATGTCTAATGAAGAAGAAGACAACTTCGTGAGAAAGATAGAAAGGGGACATGGAAAGTATAAAGGGAAGTTTCCTTTCAAATGCTTTAAATGTGGAATAATTGAAAACTTTTCCTCCAAATGTACGTTCCATGAAATCAAAGACAATGAGAGTGAAGAAGAACTGGACTACCAAGAACAAAGGAATAAGTATCAATAAAGTAAAGTTGGGAACAAGAAGAAATTCCACAAGTAGAGGAAGAGTCTCTACACCAAGGAGGATAATGGTTCATTAGAAGAAGAGGACAACAATGAAATTCCAAAATAAGTATTGTTTATGGCACTAATTCAAGATGAAGACTCATCAGATGGAGGGAGTTTGTCAGTCAAAAGAAATCGTGAAGGCACATTTAAACCATCAAAGAAATGGACTTACAATGGAATTTATATGTCCCCTCCAAAATCTGAGGTTGAAAAAAGGTTAAGATGCACAAAATAACCTTCCAATTAAGAGAAGAAAAATTAAAGTAAACATCCCTATAATGGGATATATTTATCATCTTCAAAAGTTGAAGTAAAAGAAAATTAAAACGCCATAGAAGAGAGATCAAAATCTGAAGATGGGGAAAGTATCAAAGTTGATTGGGAAGGAGAACTTGTTAGCGCACTGGAAGAATTAAAGAAATCAAGAAGAAGCAATAAGGAACTAAAGGAGAAATTGGAAAAAGTAGAAGAACTAGTCAAGCACACCAAGGACATGCAAGAAGTACTGGAAATACAAATCAATGATAAAGAAAAAGAACTTGGAAGAGAGTTGTACTACACAAAAGACAAGATCAAGGAACTAGAAGAGAATAAGTTTTTAATAAAAGAATCTCTAACTGAATCAGATAAAATAAAATAAAATTAAAAAATGAACTCCTAGTAAAACAACTTGCACAAAAAGAAACAGAGGTTTCACACCTAAAAACTGAGATAGTTTGCGCAAATCGGAGTAGAATCAAAACATGTATGGATGTATATACCCAAGCTGAATTCAATAGCATCTCTTCGATTCTATATGATATTTTGAGCAATCATAGATCTCCAAAAGAAAAAAACAGGTCTTGGATATAAAGGAGAAAGTGATAATATATGCAACAAAGAAGGAGGATTTGTTCCATGGTGATAGGATGCATCTCAGATAAGGAATGATATTCCTACAAGACATGGAAATATTAGGTATGCTAATACTTCTAACTACAAACATAATTTCAGTAACTACAAACATAATTTCAGTTCATTGAAATGTTGGAGATGTAACGATGTTGGTCGTATAACAAAATATTTCCATACTGTAAGATGTTGTGTGCGATGGATTTGGAAACAAGGATTCATATTGTTCAAAGAAAGTAAAGCATCCAAGAAGAAACATATTTTATAACTCTAGCAAAGAAGAACAGAGAAAAGAGGAAAGGTGTCCTCTACAAAAACAAAGGAAGTTTGCGCATAAAAATACATGGGTAAAATAAGTGTCTCAAATATGCAAAGAGGAAGTAAGGAACTTCAGTACAACTCAAGCAACAAGTAATTATTGCCCCCCTTGATAAGCAAGAAAAGGTTAGACAAGATCCTTGAATTCAACAAGGTATATATTAGGAATTCAAGGACTGAGTTAGTAAAGTGTTGCAGTTAGAGATCATTTGAAGAGTGTTATTTTAATATGATGTGCATCTATTAGTTTATATGAAAAAATGTGTTGGATTGTCATACATGAAATAGTAAAAAGAAGTGGTACAAGTAAGCATTTCTCGAAAAACACACATGGATTGCACAAAAAGAAAATCAAAGATTTGTTATAATCTGCTAATGTCATTAGGATATGCAAAAAATCGGAGCCTTGAAGCTCATATTACATCAATCCACAGATGTCGTACAAAAAACAACTAGAGTTCTAGTGACCACATACAATGAAGCTTAACAAAATTGACACAAAATATCACATCCAATTTCTTAATGCACAAAATTTAAGCTAATAAAAGCTGAAGATTACTCATAGATGCAGCTCGAGATCGAATTATTCATCACGACTAATAGGAAGATACAAATGACATAGTTCCAAATCCTTTGGAGCTGGACCGATGAACTATGATGACTGCAATGATGAAAACAACTCCATAGTAGAGGTTAAAAGATTAACAGCTAGTTGTTTAGCATGAATATGATACAGGAGCTCGAAAGTCTGTTGTCGTTTCTTCTCTAGAAATATGATTTGGTTGGTCATATTGGACAACCTCTCTGAAGTATGCTGGTTGAACTGATACTGGTGATACCAATGCATGAAATATGTCTCTTTGAATTAGACTGGCATACCCTTAGGTCCACCCTCATCCTTCCAAACTCTTTCTGGTGATACTGAATCACTACGCATAGGCTGTTAATTGGACTTCTAGAACCTTGAATTTAAGAAGACATGATGGTGACAAAAGAACAAAAGTTCAATAAAATTGATGGAATATGGACCAAGGTGATGGAATTGTTAATGCACAACCAAATTATAGAGCTCAGAATAAAATATCTTACGCATCGAAGAGATGTTGAAGTTAATGGATTCATGTGGTGTGCAATCCGAAGGTAATCATAAACACGTCAAAATTTATTGCATGGAGTGATGGATGTTGGAAAAGCACAAAAAGAGGAAATATAGTTCATGCGATCGACTTGGAGGGAATAATGTCACTTAAAAGCTCTAATACGAAGGAAACACATGGAAAACTTTCACATAGGTATCAGTCATGTCACCTTATTACCACGCACACTAAAGGATATAAATATGTGTGAACATGGGATGATTTAATGATATCCAATCAAATTTCCTTGTGTGCAAAATCCAAGACAAGATCATACAGTTCCCTCATGAATTAAGACATGGAAAACATTAGAAATTGAAAAAACCTATGACAAGGAATAAAGACAAAAGATGACACAAAAGGGATTATTTTGTGACATGACAATGGATCTGGCACAACAGAAGCAAGACAAACACGAAGTAATGAGCATGAAACCCTAGGTATTTAATGACTCAAGAGAATCCATTTTACATTGATGTCGAATGGGGAGAATAAAAGGAGAATGAAAGAAATTTAAAGATGGATCTATGCAAAATAATAGACAAAAGAATCAAAGGCGTAAACAGAGCGGGATCCTTTCTAATCATAGACAAAGAGCTTATGTTCACACGGATCTCACAATAAGATGGTGTTGATATCAATTCCAAAGGAGGATATTGTTGAACATGTGCTGTCATTAATGGAAAAGGACAAAAACCAACAAGACTTATGCTAAGACATGTGATTAGTGTCAAAGAAAAATAAAGGGTTGAAGTCAAACACCAAATATGGTAGACATAAGTATATGGAGTATTCCATACAAAGTCATCTTGAAGAAATACATAGAGAAATCCGTGGAAGTTTAGAGAGTGCAAAGATCCCACTATGACATGGGTCATATGTGCGCATATAACAAACTTCAATAAGAAGTTATAGGAAACATATGAAAACAAGGATGTGTGCAAATATCGCTATGGTACACAACTTGTGTAAGAATTCAAAAGAAGAATATGAAATTCAAAGATACGAACTTGTGTGTGAAAACCCCACAACGAAAATGACATATGTGCATCAAACCTCGCAAAGTTGAATCAGGAAAAGTGTCATGCTAATATTAATGATGACTTGATCAAGATACAAAAAAAATGGAGACTTATTTATGTAAAAGGACTTTAAACAAGTGGACGCATATCTTCTACTAGAGAAAGTATAAATAATCAAGAGATGGATGTGTGGAAGTAAGCTTGTGGAGTGGAGAATCAAAGTTAATATATTTAGGAAACTTTCATAGTTCCTGGGGTATCAATGGATCATTGATCATAGAAGAAGAACATATGAAACAAAGCGAAATTCGTAGATCAACAAAGGATGAATAGTAAGAAGAGTGCAAAGCAGAAGTATTACTAATTTTTGGGATGTGCAAAGGTGCTACGCAGTAAATGAAAAAGACCTCTAAATCGTAGAAGTGACCGAGTACAGAAGCACATATATTTGAAGTTCATACCATTGGATAAAGCATAAATACTGTCAAAATCCCAAATTTTCCGAAAATTTTAAAATTTTGAAAATACAGATAATATTCAATAATGCAATCAGCTAATTGTTTTAATTAGTTATATGTTAATGATTTCATATTCTGAATTATCTACTTGATTATGTTTATCTTATAGAATAATTCTTTTTCAGTTTAATGACTTATTTTTCTTTGCGACCACAAGGTGGAACTGTCTTGGTATTCTAGGGCTTACTTAGCTTTGAGCTAACGCAAAAAGTTTACCTGCTCTTACAGATTTACAGGTAAGAAAGATCCAGTGCTGCTTGTCAATAATCATAAAGCATACAGATATATGTTCGTTGCAAAAATAATAGCTCAGTAAAAGAATATAAATGCTATTCAATTTCAAATGCTTTTATGAGGTAAAACCATTAAATCGTTATTTTATTTTTTTTAAAGACGCCATAGAAAAGAGATTTTGTCCTAACGATATTGGTGACAGTTGCTTTCTCTCTCTAGAGTGTAATTTATAGTTTTCATTGCAAACTAAACTCTTCGATGCTTATTAGGGTTTACCAAAGTTATCATTTGTAAACACCTTAAATTTATCCTTCACGTAGGTTAAAGATCATGAACAATTTACATCATGACAAATTTTGGCTAATTCTTGTAATAAGAATGTAATGTATAATAGTTAATGAGTTTTTATACCATCATCCTATCTTCTGAAGGTTTGAGGCTTAAAAAGGAATTATAGCATTATTACATACTACTATCAATTGGATTAAGTTAGTGTTGATGCAATGAGTTCTTTTACACATAACTTACCTAGATAATTTCGTCCAGTTATTGCTATTAAATGATCAAAATTCCAATGACAAGCCCTTTAAGGCTTTAACATCTCAATTGCAAACCCTAATAGTTAATAAATAAATACTCAAATATATAACTAGAATAACTCTAGCAAAAAGGGGTATCTTACCATAAATTAATTTTATAAATTTCTTTGGCATAAATATTAAATGGCATAACCATTACCAAAGTTGTAATCGTTTGATTGAATATATACCATATTTGTATAAATGATGGGTCGTATTATCGACCACGCCCTTGATGAGTTTTATGGTTAAACATTGATCTAAAGTTTTATAACCGTTTATTATATGCATCCCTTGCTTGCATAATGTGGGAGGTCACATAAATGTTTATAACCTTGCTATGTTATAATCCTAAACTTTGATCTAAGGTTCTTTTGTTTAACCTTTCAGCGTGAAGACTTAGTTGACATTCGGGACTATCGAACCTTGTAGAATCTTCACCCATCATATGATTTGAATGAGAAATCATTTGGATGATTGTTCGCCGGAACTATACAGTTTTTACCCACTGCATGCAAATAATTGGATTGTATACATGGACTCGTCGTAGCCATGTGTTGTGAGGTTAAAAAGGAATTGGTGAACCCTAAACTTGTTATTTCCTCCGTTGTTTTCGGCCTCCGGCCGCTCTGCTATTGTGTTGGTTTCCCGCCCTGTCGCTCTGCAACTCGCTGCCGGTAATCTCCTAGCTTGCTTCTGCACCTCGTGAGCTCGCCCTGAATGCTCGAAAGAGAAGTGCTGTAATGATTTTGTTTGCTGCTTGGGCTGGGTTGGTTGTTTTCCTCCGGGGTTTTACCTTTGCGGCTGGCTCCCTTCAGTATACACCAGATAGTAAAAGTCTTAATCTTTTGTGGCCCAGTAGTGAGAGCCATGGTCTCGCATCTCAAAAGTTGTTGGGTCTTAGGGTTTCGTAGTAAGGTGGTCTTTGGGATTAGGAAACAGTTGCAGCCCAAGTGTATATACTCGCTTGGCTTGTTGCTATGTCTCTTAGCCGTCGCTAGTCATTACTACGATAGTAATCTCCAATTTTCCTGTGGCAGATGAAGGTTTTGTTCCTCCTCGCGTTGGTAGCTGCACTACTGCTTGTGGGTGGTTACGTTTCAGTGAAGTTTCAGGTAAGCATTACTTATGGTATTTTTAACTCTTTAATTTTCTGTTTCGTTACATCTTTTCTTACATAAATGCAAGATTCTAACAATATCGTGGATGTTGTTGATACACAGGTGTTGACTTGACCTTCCGCGTGGTTGGTGCAAGGCTGGGACAAGCGCTTGCTCATGGGTAAGCCCTGGATATCCCATGGAAGTTCGTCCTTGTTCAGTCCCTTATGGTACATTTGATGGTTGGTCGCCGTGGCCTGCAAAACCCTCGTGGTTTTGGTTTACCTGGGTTAACTTGGTTCGTTGTTTTTGTTAATGAAAACCCTTGCTTTATGCAGGGCTTCCGGCTTAGGCCGTGACTGTAAATTTTGATTTTTGTTCTAGTTTTTGTGTATAAAATGTATAAATGAAGGAAGGATGGTAAAGCCTTACTCTGTTAATTTTTAGAAGCCGAGAGGCATTAGAAGGAGCTTATACTCTTTCGTTTGATACCTCTGTTGTGATTTTGATACAGTAGGGTTTTTACCCTAACTCCGTGATATAAAGATGTATTTACTGTTCCTTTTTAAATTATCTTTTTATTTTCAATAAAATACTGTAATTTATTTGTTTTACTTATATTGTATAAATGGTTATTTAAGCTCGGTGAATCGAGCATGTCTATGTTCTGTTAATTTGATTCCTGCAAGTTATTATATTTAAATTTACCCTGTAAATTATTTAGGATAACTGTATATTGTTTTTAGATTATCTTGATTTAATTCACTCTATTCTAATAAAGTTTTAAATATTGTTTTATATTTGTTAACCTTCAGAAAATAAGTAATTTAATGTTCTTAGAGTTGTACTTATGCAACTGGTAGTTACATCTTTAAAGTACAAAATTTATATTTACTTGATATTTATTATAATGAGATAAGAATGTTATTTTACCTACAAACAAATGATGTTCCTATAATTGTATACATTATCTTTGTATTTAGTCTATTTATAGGTGTATATTGAGAAAGTATTTTATTGTTATATTCTTTGCTTTCTATATTAAATAATTTATAAAGAAGTCCCTTCTGTATTCTATGTTACCCTATTTATATTATAATATTAGTATTTATAAAATAAGAGAAATAACAAACTAACTATGTTCTTTCCTCTAAAATATATTGTAGTGTTTGTTTAAAATCTATAAAAGACAGGTCAGTAGCTGTAGAACTTGTTTAAGTTCAGCTAGATAAAAATGAAAGAATTATTTACATTACCAGCCATAAATAAAATCTTAAATCAACTAGTTTTATCTTTAGAAATAAATCTAGGTTTATCTATCCTTACTCATAGTTTGGTTGCTATAAATACAATAGTTAATTATCCTAAACAGGAAAGAAATAAACTGTAGAGCTGAAAGGCATTTTATTTATCCTAACACTACACATTTTAACTATTATATTCTTTTCCTTTGATTTCAAAATAGATATAAAGATTACTGAAATGAATGTTGTATAGAGAACTGTTTTTTCTACCAAAACATACTACTGTTAGTATAATGATATAGCTTCTTTTCCTTTTCTAATAATCTAACATTCACAATCTAGGTCTAACACTACTCCATGTATAGAATAATATTTCTTCTGATAACAAATAAAAGAAAACATTCTCATAATCAAGCTAACATCTTATTTTATATTTACATCATACTTTCTTCATTTAAATACACCACCTGTGCTAGAGTACGATCTGGATTACTCCAGATGGGGAAAAACACAGGTAGGATTTATTTTTCATCAAGAATAATTTCATTACTAATCAAGCTAAGATATTCTATCCTCTAAGTTTTTACATCATAACCTGAAAATGCATCATTCATTCACACACAGATATTAACACAGAAAATAGTAAATAGCAGAACTTGTTCTTAAAGCTGGTCGACAACAGCAATGGGAGGTCGTTCCTCCCTACCAACTCCTAGAGAGCGCTCAAACAGTGACTCCTCACGACCCCCGAGCCTGCTCTGGTCTCCCTAGCTGGAACTAGGTGAAGAAAATAATCAAGTACTAGTCCTGAGACTCAATACCAATCCTGAACTCGTCAGTCAAATATCTCAGCTATAAAGCTGTATCAGATCAAGTTCCTGCAGTTTATCCTTCAAAACACCTTCCTTACAGTTTCCCTTTTCCCAGTGAATTCCTTGAAGTGCATTCCTCCTGAATGATTCTTCTCCTGGAAAATATCTGAGCAGCCTCAGCTCTCTACATTGGGCATTTTTAAAAGATTGCCTAAGTCTTTTTGGGTTAGTTGTCATTAATTGAGCCACCTGCTCTGATCCCACTTTCTTGGGGGATCATGACCCCAAATGTAGGGAAGTTTCCACCTGCAACATAGGAAGTGTTTGAGGATGATGCCACTTGTCCTTTTTCTCTCCACCTAGTTCCTTCCACCAGTTTGACCAGTAACACTCTTATTAACAGCTCTCCCAAGCTGTTGTCTCCACTTTTTATTTATTAAAAATAAAATATTCAGAATTGCATTCCACATCTTTTGACTCTGATGAGTCATCAGTTTCAACTTAGTATTAAATTTAACATAATGTCTTAGGAATCAAATTAAAACAAATAACATTATTTTACAAAATTTGGGTATGTGACAAATACAAATCGTAGATTGTAGAAGTTATTCATTGTTTTCAAATATCTGTAGATTGTGTGATACAAAGAAATTGGATAAACCACAGATATTGTTGCACATCACAGATAAGGAAACTAACTTTTTTAACACAAATAGCCAAAGGAAAGATGCATACCGTAAGGGATATAGAAGTTGTAGTTTGGAGTTAAGGCAAATTACATATTTTAGTTATTGGATACACAAATATTTCTATATCAAGGAGGCAAGAAGGGGAAAGGATAAGGGATTTGGAGCTTCCTTCCAATAGGTGCTAGTAAAACTTCTCGAGGAGGCAGGAAGGGGCAAGGAAGAGGGAGTTGAAGCTTCCTTCTAGTGGTATATGGTAAAATAATTAGGGATTTTGTGCTTTGTTATAATGGTTGCTGGTAAAACAATCAGGGGGTTGGAGCATCCTTCCAATCGGAGCTAGTAAATACAATTTGAGAGTTGGTGCTTCCATTCAGCTGCAGCTGAAGAAACAATTGGAGGTCGCAATATCTAATGGTTGGAGATTGATCTATACAAGTTATATCTTGCACAAATAGATATACATATATTCAGGTTGGTTCCTGAAGATCGTGAGTCGATGCTTGCGTAGATTGAAGTCTTTACAGGTCAGTGCATGTAATCATCAGGTAAGTGCTTGTGGGCTAGGTTGGTGCCTAGATGAGTTGGTGCTCATGTTTGGAGATTGTTCTCTCCCACTGATGTAACAATTATATATATATATATATNCACCCCCCTCTTAGTATAAGATAAATCAAACACAAGTCTATAAGAGGGAATAGTCTCTTGAACGGTGGCAATCCCGTCTACATATCATCGACCAATGTCCTCTTAAGCTCAGTCAACATCCTTATGACTTTAGTTAAGATATTTTCCCTTGGATATTCCATGCTCAGTCCCTTCGGAATGACTGCAAAACAATATTGTTTCTTCTTTTCCTCCTTTAGTAATTATTTATCTAAACACATCAACACTCTTTTCTCCCAATAATTATTTTCACTCCCCTTATTAATTCCATATTCTTCTAAGGAAACCATTTTCATTTTCTTACCATCTTTCCACATTATGGAAGTATTTGCATGGCTATCATATATCATGTTCCTATCAAACTGCCATGGCATCCCTAAAAATAGATGACAAGTATCCATGGGTACGACATCACATAACACAATATCATAAAAATTACAAATATTGAAGTTTATCAAGAATTTGCTCGACACCGTGACATGTTGTCTTTTCTAAAGCCACGACACTCTGTCAGCATTTGGAGGCAGTCTATACTTCATATTCAACTTCTTAATGACTTTAGTCAACAATATATTCTTTGTGTTGCCTCCATCGACTACCATGGAACAACATCTATCTTAAAAACATAAGGGCACTTGCAGAAGCCATTAGTCATGCACAATAAATGCTTAATCACCCTATTTAGGAGTTTTACACAGACCTAAGAACAATAAGGCACAAATTTCCATTAATTATGTTCCAGAAATGCACAAGGACATCAAATCCCAATAATGTAGACCCAAACATTAAATATGCCTCATACTTAGACAAACATGGTGAAACATACACAATGATGTATAAGGGACTACAAAGTCATTCTTGCACAGTTCATCGTGTTTATACAACAAGCCTAGTACTCATACTTCCTTTATCCTCATTGCACCTTTACAAAATTTACATAACTTAGGGAAAAAATATTAAACATATATAACTAGAATATAATTGAGATACATCACAACACCATACATAATCTGATGTATTTATCACAACCTAGCAGCGAACAATTTATTTATTGCAGGTATAAAACAATAACTCATATGCAGATATAACCATGTAAAGAAGTAACCCATCTCAAGCAATGGATAAGAAACTTAATGAACACTTCAAGCTATCATTCCCTATAATTCAACCATGAATAACCATTCATTCATCACACAATCAATTCTAGGTATTCATTCACAAAGTTAACTCAAACACAAGCATTAAACAACATTATATTGCATCAACCTAGCCATCATGTCATCCAAATCAACATAACAATTAGAAATTCATCACATAACTATTATGGACATTAGCACATGGGAATATTTATCTTTTGAACTGTAAATGGTCCAAGCAACTGGCTATGAGGGTGCAATGTTCCACCCAATTGTAGGTATCTGCTCATCCTATATTCTTTCAGCACTCAAGTACCACCCACGAGCTAGGCTATGATATCCACTAAGGAGTCTCTCAAGATCCCTCATAGCACTACACACCAACCCTCAGGCTAAGCCCACACTCAATTGGGTTTCTCAAGCCAACACATAGGTATTTATAAACATTGTTCACCAGTTTACTCAGGCATGAAACTATGGTAGCTCAATGGCCTCATCCATTCTTGACACCTTCTTCTCCTCCATGTGCAGTTTGAGTAAGGTTCCCTTCTCTGCCTCCCCAGTCCCTAGGGTGTTTCCTTCCCTCAATTATTGTCCTAGGAAGGTCTAGAAGGTCTATACTACTAAACCAGTAGAATTATTTCCTCCACGGACTTCCCAATTCACATGAATACACAACATCTTATACACATAGGGTTATGATGGAATTCACGTAGGGATCTCATATCTCCTTCTCACGGCTGCAATGGGTGAGTGAATGAATGGGGATGATGTTAATGAATGCATGAGGATGAGTTTCCTTTCCCCCATGTGATCGTCTATATTGAATTCCCATGCACAGGTTGACTTTCGGACCAAGTAACAATGCCTATTTTTCGTCCTTTATCGCACGCTCATTAACTCGCCATCCCCCATGAATTTTCCCTTTTTTATCTTGGTAAAATTCCATTTAAGGGGAAATTAAGAAGTAGTTCATGTCATTTATGGCATAGGGTTTCACATAATGAAACATGGCAACAAGATGACATTTGACAGCAAAAGGATCAATCCCATAACCCCCTCACATATCCCTAGTGTGTAATGTAGCCCCCATCATTCATGGTTCCTCCCCATAGCCAACCTCTTGGTTATTTTTATTAGCATGGTGAATATTTACATGTTTTTACATTCTTTGTGGCCTACTAGAACATGGTATATCCAACCTAGCTTTCTTGCCTTCACAAATGAGGCATTCACTAACAGGGCCTTGACCTTGAGCTCTACGTTAGGAATACATGCTAATACCTTTACATCATTCATAAAATAAGCCAATATATACAAATGGGATCAAAACGGGGACACTACAATGTATATTAATAGGCATAAAATACAAAAGTATACAAAATTCTCAAAAGGGTGGAGCATGAGAATGATCAAAGTTTCATCAACATGTATGACTACCAGGATGTGGGACTGAACCAAAAAATATAGTTGTGAACCATAAAAAAAAATGTAGAGTTTACTAACTAGTAACATATGAAACACTATACATTGTATTTTCATGGTCATACCTATCATAGTAAGCTACCTTTCATAATATACAATATTAGTAGACAGTAGGTAGAAAAACGGTATGATCTATGTTACTGTTGGGTTGCCTTGTCTCCAACATTTCCAGCTCCATATATGACACCCTGATCATGCCATCAGCTTCATCCTTTAAATCACCATCCATCATGCAATCCAAGGTTCCAATCTCAATCAGTGGACTACACAAATTTTCCCTATTTTTGGGGGATTCCTCAAGAAATGAGCCACGTTTATCGTAACAAGTCTCATGATCTTGTTTAACATGGATTAAGTATATTTTGGTCAAATTCATACCAAACTTATGATACTGTGACTTTTAAATCGAAATTAGGGTTTAAGATAGAGTGGGTACACTAGAATTATGAGTGCCCACTTTGCACTTACCCTAGTTTTAGAGAAAGAAACCCTACTAGGTTAAAGAGAGGATGAACCCTTGAAGTTGTAGATCTTGGGTGGTCACCACAACATTTGATAAGGTAATATTATGTATTTTATTTCTCACTGCTAGTGGAATTTCTCTCTTCCCCTCCCCCCAAATCTTTTTTTTGAGTTATTTGATTCATATACG
This sequence comes from Pseudotsuga menziesii, assembly GCA_001517045.1. Taxonomy (NCBI): domain Eukaryota; kingdom Viridiplantae; phylum Streptophyta; class Pinopsida; order Pinales; family Pinaceae; genus Pseudotsuga; species Pseudotsuga menziesii. The sequence continues at coordinate 252,799 of LPNX010477306.1, forward strand.
TTGATGAATATTTATGTTGAATTAATCTTGTGTATATCTAACACTTCTACAAGAATATAGAAGCTATGAATTTCAAATTGTTAGAAAAACAGGATCGTAGAGAAATAACATTTAAACAAGATGCAAGTATTAAACACATTACGTGAGAGACACGGATATAATGTGGTTCACCCAATATGGGCTACGTCCACATAGACATTGTCAGTCCTTTATTATTATACCACCCATCAAAATGAAGGGATACAACCTGCAGCAACACCGTTGCACTTCCTCTTCACTCTCTCACAGCCTCTCTCACACAATCACATAGATTGTTTTATAATGCTACAACACAATACAAAACACTAATCAGTCGTATTACAATGCCTTCCTTTTATAGGGGAATTACCATGGGAAAATACCACGAGTCACCCAATACCATGGGCCAACAAGCATCCTAAAAATTTGTTTTGGAGGCGCTTCCCTCGAACCCCTAATGGCCCCTGGACCCCCGTGGGGGGACGATGTCCCCCCATACCCCCCTGTTGGAATGAATGTACAATAAAACTGGGGTACAAACACATATGAACAATAAAATCTTTGAATATGGAAGATTAGGCTCCACAACCAACAATCTCTCACTTGGAGACTGACCACAACAACTCCACCGTTGTTGCACTTGTTGGACTATGCTCTAAACCTTGGACTTGGAAAATTTCTCTTCTTCATATTCACGCTTGAACACTAACAGAAACCGAGCAGGAACTCAGTTTCTATTTGCTTACTACGTTTGTCAACATGTCTACAGGATTCTAGCTATTATGTATCTTTTCCAACATTAACAATTCATCTTCCATAATAGATATTATGAAACGGTACTTGAGTTGTAAATGTTTTGTATTTGAATGAAAGGATGAGTTCTTTGCAAGATGAATGGAACTATGTCTATCACTATACAACCTGCTATTCTCCTTCTTCTCACCCAATTCCTCCATGAACCTCTAGAACCAAATCATCTCTTTACTGGCCTATGTAATAGCAACATACTCTGCTTCTGTTGTTGAAAGTGCAACAACATTTTGCAGTTTCAAAATCCAACTTACTGTTGTTCCTCCCACATTAAAGACATGCCATGTGGTGCTCCTCCTATTATCTTTACCACCTTCCATTTATGCATCAACATATCCCTCTAAAACAATGTCTGAACCTCCAGAACATAAGGCATGAGAAGTGGTACGTCTCAAATACCCGAGAATTCACTATATTGCTTTCCAATGCTCTTTTCTTGGATTTTTCATACACCTTCTCACAACTCCCACTCCATGTGCAATATATGTCTTGTGCACACCATGGCATGGCATGCATCAATATGCAAACTATTGATGAGTAGGGAACCTTTGAAATGTATTCTATCTCTTCCTGTGTCTCGGGACACATCTCCGTACTTGGTTTGAAAAGGATGACCAAAGGTGTACCAACTGGTTTTGCATTATGTATTCTAAACCTCTCCATAACCTTTTCTATGTACTCACCTTGAGACAATGTCAATTTTCAATTTTTCTTGTCTCTTGATATTCTCATACCAAGGATTTTCTTTGCAACACCCAAATCCTTCATCGCAAATGAAATTTTAGATAGTTTCCTTTTGAGCACATTTATATTATGCATGTTAGATCCTGCAATAAGCATGTCATCCACATACAATAACAAGACAACATATCTCTCGTTATCCAACCTCTTCAAAAATAAACACGGTGGTCAGAATGGCATCTACTATAAACCCGTTCTTCCATAAACTTATCAAATTTTAAATACCACTTCCTTGGAGCTTACATCAGGCCGTACAAGATCTTCTTCAACCTGCAAACCAAATTCTCCTTCCCTTTGACATCATACCCCTATGGTTGTTGTATATAAATCTCTTCCTACAAATCCCCATGGAGAAAGGTTTTCAAGATGCAAATAGTATACCGCCACTGGTCACAGGCCCTATATAGATTGAAACTCTTTTGGTTTATTTATCTTTCATGACCATATTATTTTGATAATTTTGATGTCGCAGCTGCTATATCCCCTGACTTTGAACATTATAGTCCTGTGGGACGGATTTCTTTTTGAAAAACAGAAATGCTTATTACTATGAAATTTTGACAGTAGACTTAAAAGTATCATCAAACGAACCTATATTTTATAGGACTTGGCTAAATTCACTACTGCAGTGAACCTACAAAATGTAATTTTGATCTCAAATGATGAATGAAACTAATCTTTTTTCTCTTGAAAAAAAAAAGTATACCGCCATTGGACTTAAAATAGTCCTAATTGAAGTCATTTTAACAAAAAGAGAAAATATTTCATCAAATTCTATACATTTATTTTGTGCAAACCCCTTTACAACGAGTCTAGCATTGTACTAATTGTTGCCTCCATCTTCTTCCTTAAACCTGTAAACCCATTTATTCAACAATGTTATTTTTCCTGCAACCAAATCCGAAGTCTGGTTTCTTACCAATGAGTCCATCTCTTCATTCATGCCTTGCTCCCACTACTTTCTAGTTTCTACCTGCATTGCCTCTTCATAACATTCGGGTTCACTAAAATCAGTCATCAATATATAATTCAGTGAAGGAGAGAATCGTTCAGGGGGTCTACTTAACCTAGTAGATCTTCTTACATTTGCAAGAGTTTGAGATACATGTTTTTTTTCTCGATTTTTTAATTCCTTTCAGCCTTCATTAGTATTTTGATTTCATCAAGCATTGTGTACTCTATGTTTTCCTTTTATTATTTCTTTCCCTATAGCTAATATTTACATAATCTTTTAATTGGATACTACATCTCTACTCCTAATGATTTTGTGATTTTCGAAATCCCATAAGCAATAACCAAAATATTCAACCCCGTATCCAATAAAGGTACATTTATTGGATTTATCCTCAAGATTTGTTCTATTTTATTTATCAATATGGACAAATGCTTCACAACCAAAAGTTCTCATAAATGAGTAGTTTACCTTTTCACTTGTCCATGCCTCCTCTAGAATTCCACCATCCAAAGTGCTTGAAGGCCCTCTGTTTATTAAATAAATAGTAGTATCTATAGCATCATCCCAAGACTATAAGGGAAACCCTGCATGCAATCTCATACACCTTACACGCTCCATTATTGTTATGTTCATCCTTTCTGACAACACCATTTTCTTGTGGTGTTCTTGGGACGGTCTTCTCTCTACGCATCCCATGGTATGAAAGTCACTATCAAACTCCTTGCTGGAGTATTCACCTCCATTATCAGATATGAGACATTTCAAACTTTTTATTGTCTCTTTCTCAACCAAAGCTTTCCACTTCTTAAAAGTATCAAACACGTCAGATTTTTGTCTAATGCAATAAACCCAATTTTTTCGAGTTGCATCACCAATTAAAGTATCATAATAACGAGAGCCACCGAGATATTGTACCTGAGCAAGTCCCCATACATATGTATGCACAAGCTCTAACTTTTCACTCTTCTTTTGTTTCCCAACCCTGAGAAATATATCTCTCTTATGTTTTCCATAAACACAGTTCTCACAAAATTCCAAACTTACTTACTTCATATCTATAAGCAAATTACTTGAGTGGAGAATCAGTATCCCCTTCTCACTCATGTGGCCAAGCATATGATGCCACAACTTTGCACCTGTTTCTGTGTAAGATACAAAGATAGAATAATCAGTCTTATGAGGACATAAATACAACATACATATCCTATCTCCTTTTTCTATTACCAGTGCTCCTTTAGTGATATTCCACCACATTTTTACAAAAGTAGACAAACAACCACTATCTCCCAACTGCCCTATTGAAATCAAATTTATTTTCGCAATAGAAATATGACTTACATATTTTATCAGCCATTCATTTCCATTATTTAAGTTACTCCATACCTTACCCATTCCAACAATTTTACACGATTCATCATCCCCAATAAAACATGTCCAAAATCACCTGGAACATAATCATGAAATAATTTCCTATGGGGTGTATCATGACATGAAGCTAATGAATCTACTACCCAGTAATCATTAGTATTATCTAATGCAAGAATCAAATCATATTGTAACACATCACCTGCTACATTTTCTTCATGAGTAGTCTCTTGTTTCCCGTCTCCTTTCTTCTTTGGAGCTCTGTAGTGTTTCTTCAAATGTCCTCTCTTACCACAGTTCCATCACTCTATCTTCCCAAATTTGGACTTGGATCTTCCCTTTCTAAACTTGTTACGATTACTCGGTCTCCTTCCTCTCTACCTTTGTCTTCCTCCGCTCTCCATGGTCAATGCATTACCTGATGTCTCACTTGTTCTTTTTCTTCGCATTTCCTCTCTAAGAATAACACCTACAATATCATCAAATTTCAAAGTTCCTGAACCAGTGACAGAGTTACTTACAACCATGACCAATTTATTCTGTATTTTTGGCAATGAGCACAATATTAAAATATCCCTAATCTCATCTTAAAAGTTCACTTTTACAGAACTTAGTTGACTAGTAAGCATATTAAATTCATTTAAATGGTTAGCAACAAATCGACCTTCTGACATATTCATATTAAATAAATGCTTCATTAAAAATACCTTGTTGTAAGCCAAGGGTTTTTCATAGAGCTTAGCCAATGCGCTCATCACACCCTCTGTTGTATTTTCTTTTGAGATATTGAAATCCACCAACAAATCCAGGCACAACTGTATTGTTCCCAGTGCCTTTCTATCAAGAAACTCCCATTCTTCAACCTTCATAGTCACTGGTTGTTTTTTTTTCTCCCAACGGTAGGTATATATCCTTTGGGTACATATAGTCCTCCATGTACATCTTCCATAACTGGTATTTTTGGCCGTTAAATTTCTCGACCCTAAATTTTCCTTCTTCTTCCATTACTCCCACTCGAACTAGGAACCCTTCTTTATTGCGAGTTTACCAATCAAATAGACCGTTTAGCTCTGATACTGATTGTTAGAAAAATAGGATCACATAGCAATAACAATTAAACAAGATGCAAATATTAAACACATTACAAGGGAGACATAGATATAATGTGGTTCACCCAAGATGGGCTACGTCCACATAGAAATCACCAATCCTTTATTATTATACCATCCAGCAAAATGAAGGGATACAACCTGTAGCAATCGCGATGCACTTCCTCTGCACTCTTTCATAATCTCTCTCATACAATCACAGAGATTGTTTTACAATGCTACAATACAATAGAATACAATACTCAGTTGTATTACAATGCCTTCCTTTTATAGGGGAATTACCATGGGAAAATACCATGGGTCACCCAATACCTTGGGCCCACAAAAAATTGGCCAACAAACATCCCAAAAATTTCTTTCGGGGAATTCACTCCCGAATCCATGCACCCCTTATTGGGATGAGTGTACAGTAAAATTGGGGTACAAACACGGATGAACAATAACATCTCTGAATCTGGAAGATCAGGCTCCATAACCAACACATATGATAGAAGAGAATGAAGGTTTTCATTTGTTGATTGTGTGCAAGACCATTGTGGAAAGCCATTATTTCTTGGAAACAACCTCTCCTTTTCTTTCCTCTTCATCCCAAAATCTCAACATTGTTGAAGACCTTGGAGCGAAAACAAAAGTTTATGATTTCTCTTTCTTCTTGAAAAAACTAGTTTCAATTGAAAAGAAGTGAAATAATATGTTCTTACTTATGAAGGTTAAACAAGGGCCTAGTTTTACTATTCACTAGTTTATTGATCTCCTAGTGTGGTTAATTTACTCATTTCTTATCTAAAACATTCTTTACACCAAAATATAACTCCACAAGTTTTCACCTTGTGACCAGTTTCCAAGATCATACTTTTATAGATTAATTTTTTGTTTTGGGGGTCTTTGATTGGTCTATAATTTATTAAGTTTATACCCTTTATTTACCCAAGATACATGGTAGACCAATGCTATAATTGTGTTCCCAATAATTTAATTTGCATATTTCTTGGTTGTCTTCTATATGGGAATATATATTATTTACTTTCTTTCAACCTAGACTAGGATATTAAGAGAAAATGCGCCCATCATCTCCTAGGTGAAATTATTGCCTCAAACATTATGGCCATATTCTTTTTACATAATTTAAAAATAAAAATAAAGATTTTTTTTATTTTTGGGATAGTTTTGCAGTCCATGGAAAATTTTAAGGATCCTTAAAAAACATAAATTTAGAAACATTAGTGAATCTTACTAATTCTTAAATTTCCAATCATAAAATGTTTGGATATATTTTTGTAAAACTATTGAAATTTCTAAATATTTTATATAGTTTATGGACAATGTTGTCAATATTTACAGTAAAATATTTTTATTCTATGGAATTTGGAAAACTGCTTTTAGAAAATAACTTTTTTGAAAAAAAAACATTGAAATTAGTCGATGGACTAAATTTGACCCCTAAAAGTTTCCTTATTTTGCATCGTTTGTTAGATTACTTAGATAATATTTTTTGAAAAAAAACATTGAATATTAGCCCATGGACTAAATTTAGCCCCTAAAATTTTCCTTATTTTGCACCCTTTGTTTGGTTACCTGTTTTACTAGGTTTCTAAACCATTAAGATCCAATAGAAAATAAATTTGGCTTAATCTTCATTTCCTACAATTCTTGATTTGTTTATTTTCAATGTCTCTTTTCTCTCTTTTGGGTGATTGTCATTAATTAGAGTTGACTATAGTTGCTTGTTGTTTTCTTTCATTTCAGAAAATAAATAATTAAAAAAAAACATTTATATTTATTACTTTTATTTACTAAGTATTCCCTTTTTCATAAATCATGTCATACAAGTGCTCTCACTATTTTCAACTCTAAAATCATTAGCATAATATGCTAAAATAAACCCAAGTTTTATTAACTCACCAAAGCTATCAAACTAGTAAGGTATATTTGACTCATAGGGAATGTTTTTTTGTCACACTAAATGAATTTGGGAAGACGTACATCACTTACTTGAAAAGGTTGTGTACAATTGGAGGGGAAATGGTGGGGATTGAAATGTCATGCATTTCCTTCTCATTGCATGCAACGAAACAAAAACATGCTTGACCAGCTTAATAATTCCCAAATTTTTGGGCAGTCTAAAAGAAAAAACCAACATCATGTGGCTTAGGTACATGCATATTCTTCATTTCCAACCATATAGTGTGAATAGGTATCCTTGGTGACCAATCTCTTAGACTTACTTACCTCGGGTACTTGTCCATGGGATTGTGGTAAGTTATATTTTTATAAACAAGAGTAACCTTTGGTTAACGTCCATTGGATTTCAACATCTCTGGTAGCATATGTGGTGTTATTTTAATTGTCTTTGCACCTTCACTTAACATGTATTTCCCCTTGTAAATTCATCGACCAAATTCACAAACTAAACCAAATACTTAGGTTTACTCAAAATAAGCTTATATTTTTAACATAAATGTCGACTACATAGAAGTTTCATTCTTTACACCCTTCATACATGGCATTGTTAAAATGCATAACATGGTAATTACCAAAACATCATGTCTATAATATGTTTCTCACTTAAAGCATATTCATAAGAAATCATAAGAGAATACACAATTCCTATCTAATAAGCACCTCTGAAAGTCTACTTCATAAATCTTATACTATTCATTTTTCATTAATATTATTTATCAAAGAATCTAATTCTCGCATATAATGTAAGTCTTTACAAGAAATCCTTGATCCTTCAAGGACAGAAATCTAAATGAAATAATAAACTATAAATCGTTTTCCCATATAGGAAGTAAGTATACAACTCATCAGCAATTATTCCTTCCAGCCAACAAGAGCAATGAAAATTAATATCCAAGAGAAATGAAAAGGATTACCCTTTTTCTAAAAATTCTAGACAATCTTCATTAAACTCCTTTAGCGGAAATTTGACCAATTCATATGAACCCATTCCACACACTTTTTTGCGGCTATAATGATTGTCGTTGAGACCTAATCCTGTTGTCCTTTTGAAAATAACTTGCATGAAAGTATATGTACAAAAATTCTTATGGAAAAGGCATTTATATGCACAATTGAAACACCTCTACTGACTCGTTGAGTTACATCTTTATCAGCTATCCTTTTTCCAAGTGATTTATCATGTATCTTGTCAAAGAGAAGGCTTACATCTTCTCCTATGGCAGGTAGACTAGTAATCAATTCGACCAACTCAGTATCAATGGATATTGCTCTGTTAAGCCACAAGTATCTTCCATACACTTGAGATAGCAATAGCTTTGCAAACATTTGTACATATGGAGTTTTTTCAAAGAAGGGAACTTCCAGTAGATTCAGTAATCCTGATTTAGATAACCCAACAGCCCATTCTTGGAATACCAATTCACCTTATGCACTTTTCTCCATATACCTCTTCTGGGTGAGTTCTGTAAATTTTCTGGAATTAGCGATATCGTATTCTACAAGAATAAGATTGCCCATTTGACTATACATATTTTCTTTAGTGGTCACACCTTCAAATTCCTTTCGATCCTACAATTACGTATTTTCTAGTTCATGCAAGATGAACATTGGAGCATCCATTTTCCGGGACGAAATGTACTCACGATAAAGTTGCATAGGCCTTGAAGTGGAGGCATCTTCAATCTTGTTCTTTGACTGTCTTCTGGGTGCCATGGCTTCTAACCTTGAACCTCTTCCGTACACACACTCACTGTAGTAATATTTCAGTAATCACGAATAAGTTTTCATACTGGATAAATTTACACCTTATAAGGATCTCATTGCCTTCTCATATCATTAAATCATTCTTTACTTTGCAGATTTTACCTAGATTTGGTCGGTCTTCGAAAACTAGAATGTTTCGAGTTTCTTAATATTTGGTTGATTTGGTCTAGATTCAGTTGATCATATATTTCCATTTGATGCTAATGTCGCCCAGTAATAAATTAGCACTATGAACACTACTTTACTTATTTATAACGGCTTCCCTTTCTGTCTTTGTTGGAATATTGGACAATAATAAGAGGGGGGTGAATCAATATTGTTAACTTTTAACAATAAAACCACTTTTAATTTATTTATTAACACACATGATAAAAAAAACACGCATACCACAAATTTATCGTGGAATCCCAATTGGGTAAACCACCAATACTTCCTATTACTACAAAATTGTATTTACAAATAGTTTTTGCCTACTATTACAGACAAGGATGGTACTACACCCTATTTACCAGCAACTACTGGAAGGAGGATAGGACCCCCTATTTTATCAGCTGTTGTTGAGAGGATGCTACAACACCCTGTTTTATCAGTTGTTGTTGAAAGGATGTTACGACACCTTGGTTGCCAGCTACCACTAGAAGGAGGATATGGCCCCCTTGCAGGCTTGTTTCCTGCCTTCGCGCCTTCCAACCTCCCTTATATGATATTTTGGTCTCCAACTGGTCTACATCAATCTATCTCCCAATTGAATGTACAGAGACACTTATTTGAACGTTTAAAGCATTGTTTATATACCCTCAAACATATCTATTCATCCAACAGTCACATATCTTCATCGTGACTCTTCACAGACAAACAAACTAATTCGAAATTACTTCTATGTTTGTCTTTTTTAACTCTGTTTGAATTATCAGTCATGACCTTCCGTAGTTGCTTTTCCACAACAAACTCTCCACAACGGACCTTTCTACATTCATCTTTTTGAACCGACCTTTCCGCAATCTGCGGGAACTTATTCTTTGCGAAATTGTGGGTTGCAGATTGTGGATGTGCATTTTGAATTTTCTCAAAAATTGCTTCCGCAATTATCTTTCCGCAACGACATTTACGCAATCATAAACTCCTTCCTTCCGCAATTGCGGATTGTGGATTGTGCGTATGCATTTCAACTTTTCTCGAAAATTGCTTTCACAATTCATCCTCTGCGAATCCTGTGAGATGTCGATCGCTTTGTGGAATACTCCTTTTCCGTTGATCAATTATCAAACACGAAACTTCACTTTGGCACTCCAGACTGTTATTTTCCACACACATTTACTTTGTGGATACTTTTCTTGCCGTCGATCTATTATCTTGATACAATATGAGTCGTCCAACCTCTGTTACATAAGTTGATTACAATTCCATGACTTTGCGTCAATTAATCGAATGATCGATCAATCAATTTAGTTTGATCAGACTTGATCCCCTCATTGGATCTTCTCATGTGTCTTTCCATACTCATCACATATTTCATCGCTTTCCCTGTCATCGTGTCATCACTTATTCCTTTGTCATTCCTGAACTCCTTTTGACATCAATGACAACTTCATTCAACATTATGCCCCTTTGGAATTGATGGCAACATTAAATCATTATCCCCCTTTGACGGTGATGACAAAGGTTTCTTTCTTACAACTCCCCCTGTCAACATATCTCCCCCTGACATGTTGTGTTTTCTTCCTCTTCCCCTTTTTTACTGTAAGGAGATTATTCCCACCTTATGCCTAAGATGTTCAAATGCTTCTTTGGGAAGTGACTTAGTGAATATATCATCAATATGTTCTTTAGCATTAATATATTCCATTCTTACCACTTTTTGAGACACTTGATCTCTTAGAAAGTGATATTTTATCGGTATGTGCTTTGTTTTGGAGTGCATGATAGGATTTTTTGATATGCTTATGGCACTTGTATTGTCACAATTTATTACTATTGGATGCTCATACTTCACAAGTAAGTCTACTAATGTCTGCTTCATCCAAATGACTTGAATACAACATGATGCAGCAATAATATACTCAGCCTTTATTGTAGATAGTGTTACGAAATATTGTTTCTTGCTTAACCATGATACCGGACAATTTCCTAAAAATAATGTTGCTCCACTGGTACTCTTTCGGTCATCAACACTTTCTGCAAAATCTGCATTAGCGAATGCTTTTAAAGTGAAGTCTTGACATTTTGGGTACCATAAACCATAATTCATAGTTCCTTTTAGATATCTAAAGATTCTTTTTACTACAGCCACATGTGTTTCTTTGCGAGCTAATTGAAATCTAGCAACCAATCCTACAGCTTGCACTACATCTGGTCTTGTAGTTGTTACATATAGTAGACTGCCTATCATAGATCTATACATGGTATGATCCACTTCTAAGGACTCATAATTTTTTCTTAGTTTACAACCAATGATCATAGGAGTATTCACAGGCTTAGAGTCTTCCATCTTAAACTTCTTATGCATGTCTTTGATGTACTTGGTTTTAGAAATGAAGATTCCTTTGTCATATTGATAGACTTGTAATCCTAAGAAGAATGTTAATTCACCCAACATTGACATTTCAAATTCCTCTTCATTTGTGTCTCAGGATGATTCTTTTGTATTCTCCTAGATGGAGCTTTTGTATCAGATCTTGGAGAGTCTTCACCTCCACTTTCCTATGAGTCTTTTTTTTCTACTCTTTCTTCTTCTTCAAGAGCATCCTCCTCTTGTGAACTTTCCTCTTTTTGTTTACCATATATTTCTTCATCATCAGTTTCTTCAACATCTTCACTCTCTTGGATTTGTATTCTTCTTGACCTAGTATTATCAACTATTACATTTTCATTTTCTATAATCTTGTGCGACTTTATATTATAACATATGTATGCCCTTTTTGTGGAAGAATATACAATAAATATGCCTTCATCTTTTCTAGAGTCAAACTTTCCTAGATTATCATCTTCTCTTTTCATGTAGCATTTACTTCCAAAAACTCTAAAATATTTAACTGAAGCTAGTCTTCCGAATCATAGCTCATAAGGAGTCTTGTCACTATTCACTCTGAGTTTTCCTCTGTTTTGTATATAGAAAGTTGTATATACTGCTTCTCTCCAATAGCCATCTGGAAGTTTTGATTCATTAAGCATAGTTCTAGCTACTTCTTGGACTGTCCTATTTTTTCTCTCAACCACTCCATTTTACTAAGTTTTTGTTGTTGAAAACTGCCTCTTGATTCCATGAATTTTACAAAACTCATTGAATTCATTTGAGGTGAACTCTCCACCGTTATTTGATCTTAGAAATTTAATCTTGCGATTTGCTTCATTCTCAACAAGTGATTTGAAGGATTTGAATTTCATAAAGGCTTCTGATTTTTCTTTAAGAAATGTTACCCAAGTCATCCTTGTATAATCATTGATTATGTTGGCAGGTGGATTGGAGGTGCATGGTGCGAAAGCAACAAGGGTCAAAGAAGATTGTGCAAAAGGAAGATGTCGACAAGTGGTCGGATTGGTCGTAATTTTGTACTTTTAGTCCAAGATAGTTAGGGATTCAGTTATATGTGGACCTTTTTGTAAATGCGCGAGCCTATAAATAGAGTTAGAAATATAGAAGAAAGATCATATTGTACGCAGAGAAAATCTTATCTTTTGTCTGTCTTGCGAACATTTTTCTGGGTTTTGGTCTGAGGCTATCGACCAAGCAATGTATTTTGGTGATGTATGTTGACCTGGGAAGTAATATAATACAAATGTTACAGGAAACTCTATGCTCTCTTGTTTATATTGAGATGTATGATCTTGTGGTTGATGTTTCTATGATCTGAATGATGTGATCTGAATGGTTAATTGTTGCGATCTAATTCCTTGATGTTTTTCTTATGTGAATGATGAGAAGTCTTCATATAATGAATAAGTTGTTACTTGTCGATCTCCTTTTTGAAATGGTGCGATAGTAAATCTGGTATGAATGATGATTAGTTTTTGGTGTGAATGATGATAAGTGGTTTATATTAAAGTGAAAACCCCTTTCTAGATCTATGGTTAGTACTGTGACAGAGATAGAATAAGTGTACAAGTCCTCTTATTTACTATGGAAACTTGGTTCCTGCATCCCTCCCTCAAACATCTCGGGTGAGACTGTATCTGCTTCGCAGATGTTGCTGGACAGAGTAAAACCTGTTCAAGCCATTGTTTAGGGAGATTGCTTTGAAGGGTTTCGACAGTGAGTGAACCCCTGTCGACAGAGTTCTGTCAATAAATGGTTTTGTTTCCAGGACCATAGTGCAAGGAATAGGAGGATATGTTGTGGCATCTGACAAAACCGAAGATCCAGGATTGGTTCAACCAAAAGGATCGAGGTTTTGTAGTAGAAGAAAAATAGAACTCCATATTGTCTACATAAGAGTGGTTGGGAAGGTATATCTACTTTGATATTCATGAAAGTTTCTTTTCTGAATTCTCAATAATTCTATACAAATGGTTGGCGCAGCTAACCTTCCAGAAAATGAACTTCCAAGGTGGTGAACCTACCTAGTGGACCCTTGAACTAATACATCGACTGAAAAGGGTCAATAACAAAGGATTAAGGCTTGTCGAAGTGTGGATCGATAGTATTTTGGAAGGATATATTATTGAGTTTGTTGTCTACATAGTCAAATCCTACAATGGCATGGAAATATAATTCTCCCAAGGACCAAGAGGTATATTTCTATTGTCTCTGCAATTGTGGATTAAGATGACCATCTGTGAAAAAGGTATATTGAAAATTAACTCTGACGAGTAAAGTCTTGGTGTGCAGAGGTTACAGGTACTGTGGATACATGGGTTGGATGGAATGATACGAGGTAGATGGGTGGGAGTTACAATGAAACTATGAGGGAATTCGAGGAATATTGTGGTCTTCTATGAAGTGGGGTGAGGTTTCGGCAAGAGGAGAGGAAGAGGGACTGAGGAGAGTCATGGTGTGACTAGAACAAGAAACTACGAGAGAATATCACAAGGGACTAAGAGACCCTACAGTGATGAAGGAGACGACCAATATATGCCCAAGTCCAAGGAAGGACCAACCCAAAGAAACAACTTACCTACACCTATGCCACATTCAAGAAGAAACACCAAATCATCTCAAGACTACCTTATGTGTCACCACAGGAGTAATAGTAGCTGATCGACAAATACCGAAAAAAGGCTCAGAATGGTGGGAGATGATGTAAAACTACCTTTGTTCCATGGGAATGATACTAAATATCCCGAGCAATACTGGTTTCTCTGTGAAGCAGTATGGACTGTGAAACAAGTTCAAGATGAAAACATTAGGAAGGGACAACTTGTGACAACTTTTCTAGGTCACGCATTAGATTGGTACATTAAGTTTGTAAAGGTTCCAGCAGGACATCATCAGAAGACATTAGCACAGACTAGTACTGGCTTGATTGATGAATTTTTGAAACCCAAGTCTGAGTCACAATACATTACTAAGTTGAAGGAAATCAAACAATATCTGAATGAATCAGTATGGGATTTCGATTAGCGATTCAAGACGTTGATAGACAAGGTAAGCTTCGGAATGAGCAATGTGCAACACAAAGAGTGGTTTATTACAGCATTGGTACCGCACATCCAAATGTTTCTAATGCAACAAAATATTGCGACACATACTGATCCTTTGGAGATCGCAATGAAGCTAGAGGATTCACTAATTGGGGAAACGGACATTGGGATAAATCAGATCCAAACACAACTGGAGAATCTGATGATTGAGCTGCAGGATATCAAGAAAGGAAAGGACGTCCATGAAGAATTATGGTGTACTCAATGTTGCACAAAATGAAATCATAAAGATCAATGTCTGCATTTCTGCGATTACTTACAGCCTAGAGCTCCTAATCCATTGAGTCAAGGTGGGTTTCCTTGGTGTCGGATTTGTTAAACTCGAGCACATCAACATGAGGAATGTGTGTACCTTCAAAATATGGTGTCGAAGCCATTGACTTTGTTTTGTAATTTCTGTCGATCAGTCAGCCATGAAGAAAAGATTCTCGATCCTATGATTTGCTCCAAGAAAGAACAATGGATACATACTTCATGAAAGGAGAAGAACCGTGACCAATGGAGAGGCCGCAACCGCAATAACTGTAGTTTGTACAGCAACATCCATAGTTTTATCCACAGAAACCATAGTACAATCAAATGCAGTGTAATTAGTTATAGCAGCAGTTCACATAGCCGTAGTTCACTCGGCCACAGTATACTCAGCAGCAGTGTGCTGCACCGTAGCCTAATCAACAACAACATCAGTTTAATCACCGGTAGTACCAGTCGCAAGGTGGATTCCGTGAAGGATTTTGAGGAGGTAGGAATGGAGGATTTGGTGGAGGAGGTATGGGACGAGGTCATGGACCTATACAATATTATAATTGTAGAGTATTGGGCCACTATCAGCAAGACTTCCCAAATATTCAGTCGCAGTGTACTTATTATACCGCTCCAGATCATATTGTTGAAGACTGTACATAAATTATCACAAAGTGGCAAGCAAAGAATCTCCCACTGTCGAAGAACCAGAACCAGAATGCGAACCAGAATACAAATCAAGCTGCAAACGAACTTCAGAATCAGAATCACGGACCAGCTGTAGGAAAAATTTTGACAGAACCTAGTACTCAACCTGTAGATGTTGGATTCATAACTCGGGGAGGTGCGACAATGGGAAATGATAGTACGATTCTGCAAATGTGATTGGAAGCTCATAATAAGGTCTAATTTAATGTTGACACAGAGAAGGAAACTTTCTTCGCCACTCACGACATCCTGAATAGAAATACGGGTAAGATGCCTATCTATGAAATGCCACCTACTTTTGATTCAACAGATGGATCAGGGCCATCACGGAGGATCAAAACATTGCAAAATTTCCTAGAATGTTTTATGTCACTAGCAAAAGATCCAGATGCATTAGAAAACGTCACAAGGTTGGTAAAGTGCCAGGAGAGGGAGCAATAAGAACACAACGTGAATTCTCTACATAAGAGGAAGACAGGAAGGGAAATGAGGATGAACGCCCAGATTGGAGATTATGATGTCGACTCAGTCATATTGGATATAGGATCTGACGTCAACATCTTGACAAAGTAGACATGGGAGTGAATGGGGAAACCTAAATTGGTATGGTCCCTTGTACAATTGTGGTTAGAGAACCAAGCCAGAGTGTCTCCAATTGGTCGATTACCTCACTTACTTGTCGAAGTTGAAGGATTGAAGATATATGTCGATTTAAATGTTATTGAGATAGTGGATGACAGTAGTTCCTATCCCAGACTATTGGGGATCGGATGGCAAAATGATAACCTTGTGGTGATCAATTTTAGGAAGAGGGTAATGAATTTTGAAAATAGGGACATGCGCATCATTACACCTTTATATCCCAATGAGCAGTGACGATATGTGGAACCAATAAAATACGAAGTTGTGAGAGGATGGAATCATGCCTATAACATCTTTGAATATTACATCCATCCCACCAAAAAAGGGGAGCTAGGTTGGAAAAGCTCCAACTTTGCATCATCAGATTATGACGATGCATTAGAAAACTGGAAGAATCAATTACATAAAGTATCGATTCGAAAATGTGGACGGATTACCCAATCATTACCATTGAGTTGTCAACCTATGAAGGATTACCTAATTTGGTTGAGTTTATCGATGACTTTGAAGGTAAAGTATCTGAACAACAATGATTATTGGAATTAGATAATGCACTGAAAGCCACTATAGTGAGATGGTGGGTGACACATGAAGATTTGATCAAAACCTGGCACTACTGTCGCAGACTCATGGAGGTTCAATTCGGGGAAGTAGACTAGTATCCAGGCACGAAGTATGATGGAAAGCCCCATCCAAATGATCATTTGGTCGCATGTCAGAATGCATGGGCATCAAATCCAAGGGAAGAATGGGTACATGCCTTTACTCACACGTTGGATGAAATAACAAGGCGATGGTATATTTCTGTAGAGCTACGAAGAGAGATCAGAACCTGGGAATATTTGACAATCGGTTCATTCACACTTTTGATTTCGCAAGCGTGGATCTGGAAATACACAGTGCACTACAGCATATCCACGATATCGTATTTGAATTCATTCCAGTACCTTTTTCGACAGAATCGCATGTTGAACAGTCAACACAACTGATGATGGAATGTTATAATGTGACGAGAGAACCAGATGATGGGGATGATCCACGCAACCTCAACATTATATAATTGGAAGGTGGTCACTATATTGTAGCTCCAATGAAACCAATAGACAAATTTCAGCAACCAATCAAGAGGCAAAGGATCAACATTGGGACGACAGAAAATCCAAAGTTTGTCGATCTCGAAGATTACTGGGATGAGGAAACTATGGCAAAGATTACCAACCTATTGTATGAATTTCAAGATTTGTTTCCAACTAAGTTTGCGGAGATGAAAGGGATTTTAGGTGACGAAGAGATGAGAATTCCTCTAAAACTGGACACGAAACCTGTGAAACAATGTCCATATTGATTAAATTCGCGATACAAGGAGCGAGTAAAGGCTGAGATAAACAAGATGATGGATCCTAGAATCATCGAACCAGTAGAGGAGTCGAAATGGATCAGTCCAATGGTGGTTCAAGATAAGAAAACAGGAGAAGTTCTGATCTGTGTCGGCCTCCATAAGTTAAATGATGCATGTTTACACGATTTGTTTCTTACACCCCTTATAGATGATGTATTGAAAGGTGTCAGAGGACAAGATTTGTATTCATTTACATATGGGTTTTCTGGTTATCACCTGATCAAAATTACGAAGGAAGATCGACATAAAACCACTTTTGTCATAAAGTGGGGATGCTTTCAGTACACAGTGATGTCGTTTGGTCTAAAAAATGCACTTACGATATTCTTGTAGATAGTTGTTGTTGCATTTAAGGACTTTCTTCATAAATTCTTAGTAGTCTAATTGGATGACTAGGCGGTTTATGGGATGATCAAATATCGCATTGCGAACCTTCAACTAATGTTGGAAAGATGTCGACAACACCAAATTTTACTAAATCGATGGAAGTGTATATTTTGTACTTAGTTTGGGATTTTGTTGGGACACATTGTCTGCAAGGAGGGTATGTTGGTCGATCCCGCAAATATCATGATAATTATCGATCTCCCAGCACCAACAAATGTAATTCAGTTAAGGGAAACGTTGGGTCACATTGGTTATTACCGTAAGTTTATAAGAGGGTATACAGAAACAACATCGTTGATGGAGAAACTCCTGAAGAAAGATGCGAAGTTTTACTAGATGAATGAATGTCAAAAGAGTCTCAAAATTATCGAGCAGAAGATGGTTGAAGCACCAATCTTAGTCTTTCCGGACTGGACGAAGGAGTTCCATGTCCATGTCGATGTGTCATCAGTCACACTAGGAGTTATTCTGGCAGGACCAGGGGAAGGAACGATTAATCACCCAATCACGTCTGAAAGTCGAAAGTTGTCTATGCCAAAAAGAAACTACATGACGACCGAAAGAGAAGGCTTGGCGATGGTCTATTCTCGAGAGAAATTTCTCCATTATCTACTGGGAGGACACTTCAAGATGTTTACCAATCATTCAGCATTAAAATACTTGGTCAACAATCCTATGTTGGGGGGGGGGGGATCTACGGATGGTTGCTACTCTTCCAAGAATTTGATTTCGAGATAATTATGAAGCTGGGTCGATTAAAAGTCGGACCTGATCAATTGTCAAGGATCGATGCAAGTGAAGAACCAAACAACATCGAGGATGGTTTACCTGATGCGAAGTTGTTTAAGATCATCATGGTGGATGACCATTATGAACAAATTATTCAGTTCTTGTCGACATGGAAAGCACCAGATGATTTTTCCACTACTCAGAAGAAGCAATTGGTCGTTCAAGCTGCATATTTTTAGCTTGTCGCTGGAAAAATCTACAAAATGGGGTCGGATGAGATTCTATGTCGGTAAGTTCTATCACATGAGCAGGGATGGATATTAGCCAAATCACATGACAGATTTGCAGGAGGACACTATGGAGGTCACACAACTGCCAGAAAAATACTATGAGCTGGCTTCTAGTGGTCAACTATGCACAACGATGCTACGGATTATGCGAAATTTTTATGTTTGTTAAAGGATAGGGAAGCTATCATGATAGGATGAGATTTCGTTAGTACCTGAGGTAATGCTGCATCCATTCGATAAATGGGCAGTGGAATTTGTGGGACCCATCAATCTGCCAGGAAAGAGGATGGGTGCATGATACATTATCATCACGACATACTATTTGACTAGATGGGTGGAAGCAACACTAGTGAGGGATTGTACCACTGCGACTGCAACAAGCTTCCTATTTGACAATTTTGTTACTCAGTTTGGGTGTCCAAATATACTGATGAGCGATCAGGGTAGTCACTTCATCAAACACACCATCAGCGCATTGATAGAGGGATTTCAGATTCAACACAAGAAGAGGACTCCCTATCATCCGCAAGAAAATGGAACAGTTGAGGAATTCAACAAGGTGTTGGAACATGCGCTCACAAAGGTATGTAATGCGAACCGTGATTATTGGGATTTGAAGATTCCTATGATATTATCGGCCTATCGAACCACCTGTAAATGGTTGATGGGGAATACACCATTCAAGCTGGTCTATGGCCAAGAAGCAATGATGTCGATGTAAGACATTGTTCCGAGCCTTCCCATTGCAGCAGTGACAAGTATGGATGACAAAGGATCTCTTGAAGAATGCTTAACACAATTGATGCAGCTCGAGGAAGATTGATTCATCACGGGATTCCACTAGTAAGTTGAAAAGGATCACCAGAAGGCATGGCACGATCACCACATCAAGGTCAAGTACATCCGATGAGGGTATATGGTTCTCCTTTACGATAGAAAGTTTGCAGAGCACCTGGGTAAGTTACAAATGCATTGGTTAAGCCCTTACATAATTCATTTCATCACCGATGGTGGTGCAACACAGTTGAAATAGCTAGATGGTGCATTCCTGCCAAAGCTTGTGAATGGTAGTCGGATAAAACCCTATTGATGTAGGCAGGTGCAGCCCCAGAACTAGAAAGTTGCGCAGAAGAAAAAAAATGTAAGAGATGCTACAGAGGAGGTCATAGCAGTAGAACCGGGTCGCAACGAAAGAAAAGCGGTATAAGTCGCAGTAGGAACGTAGGTTGGAGACATCTGTCGGGATGCGATAGGGTCAAATTCGATAATAAATGAAGTAGTTAAACCCGATGGGTGACGACGCAAGTGGAAGGACACACATTTATGGGGAACTAAACTATTGGATTCGCAGGATCGATTGCAGATTCGGTCAACCATTGGAGGATTTCGCCATGATGTTTCAAATTTCTCACACAAGTGCCTTTAAGTTTATAAGAGTCGATAGGAGAGGCGTTGGATGAACCATTGTGATAGTTGAGACGAGAAGAGTGATGGTAATTAGCAGAGTAGAGTGAAGAGTGAGTGTAGTACTAGAGTTGTCGAGATGGCTAAAGTAATTTTGAGCGAGAGAACCCATCAGTCTCCGCCCTCCAGAACACTGATCGAGAAAGAAAGGCTAGTTATTCAAGAAGAACTACTAAAGATAGTGATAAAGAAGAGGGGTGCAAATCATCCCAAGTATCAACTATGTAAGAAGAGGTCCACACAAATTTTGACCAGGGATGTAGAACTCGAAGCAGAGGCTAGACCTTCGACAACAAGGGGTGAGGATTCCATGGCTTGGAAGGGCGTAACTGTCGATGATATCCCCAAGTATGTACCCCTTCAAAAGGCAGACATGCTGCAAGTGAATCTCTCTAAGAACCAGCAGCATCCCATAAAGATGCATGCGACACCAAAAGGAGTGCACGTCACTATGAATATCATGTCGAAATTGATGAGAATGACCTCTAGCGACCATGATTTGTTGGTGTACCCAGAACCTTATGAGACACAGGTGCATGGAGAGGGAGGTCCAATTATTCACACACCATAGAAGTGGGATATGGGATTCCAGCATTCAAGGTTGTTAGGGCTTACGCACATGTCGCATTTTGGCCGCTCAGTAGAGGCCAATGCCTATGTAAAGTAGCTTTTGGATTTCTTTCATGGAGGATACCTGTGGCTCGATACAAAGGTACCGGTCACGATCGAGTTGATATCGCAAATTACTAGGTTTCCCATGAAGGGTGTTGACTCGTCCCAATACTTTAGAGGAAATAACAATGATAAGCAGCTAGCTACGAAGATGAAGAATAAGTACAACATTGTCTAAGATAAACATGCCTATGTTATCAGAACCATCAATGACAGAGCCGTTCGAGTCGCAACCAAGATGTTGGTCGTGAAGATGGTAAGGAAGAACATACATAATAGTGTACTTCTGGAGTAATCGCGTGCGCAAAGCATTGCACTGAAGGTGTCCAAATGAATTGGTCATTATTTTTATCAAACCAACTAATGGAGGACGCAATGCTGGTCCAAGAAGGTAAGCGACCCTTTACCTATTCTTGGTTGCTAATTTAATCACACTAGTGGAGTGGATGGAACCTACAAATTATCATGGAATGGAAGTAGAAGTCACCCAAACATGCAGGGGCGCACATTACCAAAAATTATGGCGGCTTGATGTGAAGGAGGGCTAAATCGACTGCACTATTCAATTTTATTTATACTGGAATGTGCTACGAGATGGAGCTAGAAAGGTTCCACGTCTCACCGAGGAGGCGGCTTGATGTGAAGGAGTGCTAAATCGACTGCACTATTCAATTTTATTTATACTGGAATGTGCTACGAGATGGAGCTAGAAAGGTTCCACGTCTCACCGAGGAGGAAACAACAAAGTATAGACGCATAGCGCACTTCACAATGGGACCCCATGTGATATAGATTCAAGCACGACGTGACAGTGAAAAGGAATGGCTCACTACCATGTATAAACTAACGGATGAAGAGATAGAGGCAATTATAGATGAATGTTTTGTCAAATGGAAAGTGTCAGTCAGTATCGAGGAGTTATCAGACATGGAGGTGGGTCCTCCATACGACTTGCTAGTAGAAAAAGAGAAGGCAAAGGAGAGTCACAGGGACTCAGAAGAAGAGTCATCCAAGACTCCAAGGAATTTTCGAACAAGGCCAAAAGAAGGTTCGAACAAGGCGAAGGAAGCAACGCCCCACAGATGGTTGATTATCAGGTGAGTCGCATACTCGCTACAATCACCACTATGACTACCGAGAGTGAGGCATAGTTCAAAAACCACTCAATCGAGTTTTCCACCAAGTCAATAATTTATTGCAATCCTTAACTAGTGCGATATTGAAGAAGGTTCCCCAAGTCGACGTGCTGTAAAGAGAAACAAAGATTAGTACAATTAAAAGGGTAAGGATTGTGCCAATTCTATCGCGGTCATTGGATTCTAGAAGCGGATATTTCAACACAGCAATGTAGCAGTCCGAAACAATCATTATATACGTCAATGAGCTAACTATGCTTACGCTTGCGCGGTTGTAGATGGTAGCCGATCAGGAGATCACCAACCGCAACGAAATCATGCACGACAAACTAGTAAAGTTGCAAGAACAAGTGGAAGTGGTGAAGGAAGAGATCGAGAGGATGAAGAAAGCACAGGAAGTAGAGTTGATGTTAAAGGAAAAAGCATTAGATGACAGAGTGCACTTTGAAAAGGCCATTACAGTCGCATGTCAAGAAATTCTTGATATCACAACATATATGTTTGCGGAAGCAACGATCTTGCAACTATGACAAATTTTCAGAAATTTGAAGAAAGAGAATGAGCTGCAAGTGCGGGCAGTCCCAAGTACACCACCGGAGCAGGTCGCTTAGCGCAAATGGAAGATCGAGGATGTGGCCGCTCATATTGACGACTGTGAGAAAATGGCAAAGGCGATGGAAGTCACAACCACACAATTCTGGATGAGTATCATCCAGGATGAACAACCGCAACAACTTAGTGCACAACTTCATGAGGTGGAGACTCAACTAGAGGCAATGCGGGAATCCTTGAAAACAATTCCCCCAATGGTGCAAGTTAGCAAGGCAGCAGAGTTAAAGGCACTCCAGTAGTGAGCCAGCAAAGCACGGGAAAGGAACTAGCACCGAACAACATAGTTGGATGAATTCCAGGATACCGGCGAGCAGTTAGCATTGAAGGCTGTAAATGCACTAGAAACGACCCAAGAATCACACACACAAGTGGCAAAGAATATTGTGGATCACCTAATGGAGAAAGACATGGAAGATTGCACAGTAATTAGCACATAGACCTAGGAAGCGGTCGACGAAGTCAAGAAAGAATATGATGAATTCAAGGTCAGAATAAGTGCACACACCATCTCCAATTGACGTGGCTCGAGGATGAGCCACAAGTTTTTGTTGGGGGGCTATTGGCATGAAGATTGGAGGTGCATGGTGCGAAAGCTACAAGGGTAAAAGAAGATTGTGCAAAAGGAAGATGTCGACAAGCGATTGGCTTGGTCGCAATTTTGTACTTTTAGTCCAAGTTAGTTAGGGAGCCAATTATATGTGGATGTTTTTGTAAAGGCACAAGCCTATAAATAGAGTTAGAAATATAGAAGAAATATCATCTAGTGCGGAGAGAAAATCTTATCTTTTGTTTGTCTTGCGATCTGTTTTCTAAGTTTTGGTTTGAGGCTATCAACCAAGGAATGCATTTTGGTGATGCGTGTCGACCTGTGAAGTAATATAATATGGATGTTGTGGGTAACTCTATGCTCTCTTGTTTATATTGCGTTGGATCTTATGGTTGATGTTTCTATGATCTGAAAGATGCGATATGAATGGTTAATTGTTGTTATCTAATTCCTTGAATTTTTGCTTATGTGAATGATGAGAAGTCTTCGTATAATGAATAATTTGTTACTTGTCGATCTCTTTTTTGAAATGGTGCGATAGTAAAAATGGTATGAATGATGATTGGTTTATGGTGCAAATGATGATGAGTTATTTATATTAAAGTGAAAACCCCTTTATGTATCTCTGGTTAGTACTACGACAGAGATAGAATAATTGTGCAAGTCCTCTACTTTACTACGGAAACTTGGTTCCTGCAACCCTTCCTCAAACATCTCAGGTGAGACTGCATCTGCTTCGCAAGTGTTGTTGGACAGGGTAAAACCTATTCGAGGCGGTGTTTAGGGAGATTGCGTCGAAGGGTGTCGACAGTGAGTGAACCCCTGTCAACAGATTAATAACATAAAGTAATATTCACCTTGAAATATTTTAGTCCGTCTTGGTCCACAAAGATCAGTGTGAATTATTTCTAATGGCTGAGAGGTTGTATGTTCTTTGACCTTGAATCTTGTTCTCGTTTGTTTCCCATGAAGACAGTGTGTGCAGACATGATTTGGTGGTTTTATGATCTTTGGCATATTTCTTATAGCTCCCTTCTTACTAATTTTTACAAGATTTTCAAAGTTCATGTGACCCATCATTCTATTCCATAGCAAACTTTCATCAATTTGGCTCATATAACATTGTTCTTCATTTTCTAGAATATACACATTGCTTGGAGTTCTTACAACACTCCCAACAAGTTTTCCTGGATCTTTTCTTGGAATCGGATATACATATGTGTCCTTAATTAGATGTTTGGTTCACACGTAAAAGATTAGGTTTTAAGTTCTTTACCAACAAAATATTTTTAGCTTTCATTTTGTCTCTAATATCCTGTGTACCTTTCCTAATTATTTCAGAGGATAAATTATCTCCAAATGTGACTTTTCCTTTCGGATTTCCTTTTAGGCTTATAATTTATTTGGGTCTCTTGTCATGTGTTTTGAGCATCCACTGTCCACATGCCATAGATTTTTTTTCTTTTTCTGTAGCACATAGAGGTAATGAACATTCCATATTATCCTTCTTCTTCCAAGCCTTCCTCTCCTCTTTGTCTTGAGATTTTGAGGTGTTATCCATAGGAATTACTAGTTTTCAATTTCTAGCAATGTGTCCTTAATTTCCACATTTGTAGCATTCTATATTATAACTTTGTAGAGGAGTAAAAGAATTATAGTTTCTTCCTTCTGGATTGCTTCTAGTACCACTTTTCTTATAGAAGGAAGTTTGTGGTGTAATTCCTTTCTCAATAGGAACCATAGTTTACAATTTCTAGCCATATGTCAAAAATTGTTACAGGTGTAACAATTTCCTAAAAAGAGTTGTTGATTGGTCATTGGTCTTTTAGGCATCAGATATGTTCTTTGTAAGAGAGGAGCAGTTTTATTACTTTCTTCCCTTTTAATTTGGCTCTTGAGTGCAACAGCATAGCTTCTTTTATTTCCATCTTGGTTTGTGCAAGAACAATATCCTCGTTTGTTTTCTTTGTCAAATCCTAATCCAAATTTTATCGTTTGATGGTCTTTGGACACTTAAGATTTCATCTAAATTTGTTAGTTGTTCTCAAATTTTGATTTGATAGTTACTTCATCCAGCTTCTTTCTAAGGCACGTAATCTCTTCTTCAAGCCTTTCATATTCTTGTATTCTTCTTTTTAGTTGTTTTTCTATATTGTTTTCAGCCTTTTTGGCTACTAGAAATTGATTTTTTAAGTCAGCAATAATTCTTTCTGCATCATTGTTTTTCTCTTCAAATTCTGCCATATGAGTTTTTGATTTTTTGTACATCCTTTTATACTTCCCTAATTCTTCAAGAGAACTTACAAGTTCTGCCACACCTTCTATTTTTTCTTCAGATATTTCACTCTCTAATCCCATGAATAGGAATTCGGCATCTTCACTTATCTCTTCATCTTCACTGTCTTCCTTGGAATAAAAAAATTTCTTATTTTTCTTAAACTTTTTTTTGTACATGGTCTTATTCTTTTGATCTTTCTTATGATAGCAAGGTTCTTCATCATCATTATCCTCTTTCTTTTGGGTAAGAACTCTTATTGGCAAAATGTCCAATCCTTCCACAATTAAAACATTTCAAAGATAGATTTCCTTTGTACTTGCCAGTACCTTTCTCAAGTTTCTTGATGAAAAGAGCTTCTTCGTCATCTAGGTTCTCATATTAGTTCTTGGATAGGGCTTTAAATTCTACTTCTTTCTTTGATGGTCCATTTTTTCCTTTTCTCATCTCATAGGCAGTGAATATCCCATGTATTCCATCTACTGTCATAAATTTAAGATCGTCTCGTTCTTCTAGAGTGGAAACCTTTGAGTCATACTTCATTGGAAGGGTTCTTAGTACTTTGTAGACCACTTCTTTCTCCTTTATTTCTCCTCCAATACCTCTAATAGCATTAACAATTTCATCTACTCTTAGAACATATTCTGCAATATTTTCTTCTACTTTCATTTTTAGGATTTCAAACTGTCCTTTGTATGTTTGAAGTTTGGACTCTTTTCCTTTGTGCACTCCTTCATAGACACATTTCAGTTTTTCCTAGGCATGTTTGGATGTCTTGCATTGCATGACTTTTACAAATACTGAATTTGTTAACCCACTCAAAATTGCATTTAGTGATTTTGCATTGGCCTCGTATTGGTCTGGCTCATCTCTGTCTATAGGTAGGTCGTCTGGTACTTTATATTCTCTTTCAACATACCTCCAGACTTTGTATCCAAGAGACATTAGATGGCACTCCATTCTTACACTCCAGTAAGCATAATTGTCTCCCATAAATAATGGAGGTATGTTAGTGGCTAACCCTTCTTGTTGATCCATAGTGGGTTTTAATAGGATCTTCCTTCCAGTGATTAAACTATAGTGAAGGATCCTGCTCTGATACCGATTGTTGGAATATTGGACAATACTTAGAGGGGGGGTGAACCAGTATCGTTAACTTTTAACAATAAAACCACATTTAATTTATTTATTAACACGCATACCACAAATTTATCGTGGAATCCCAATTGGGTAGACCACCAATACTTCCTATGAATGCAAAAGTATATTTACAAATTGTTCTTGCCTGCTACTACAGACAAGGATGGTACTTACACCCTATTTACCAGCAACTACTGGAAGGAGGATATGACCCTCTTTTTTATCAGTTGCTACTAAAAGGATGTTACAACACCGTGTTTTCTCATTTGTTGCTGAAAGGATGCTACAACACCCTGTTTACCAGCTACCACTGAAAGGAGGATACGACCCCCTTGTAGGCTTGTTTCCTGCCCTAGTGCCTCCCAACTCCCCTTATATGATATCTTGATCTCTGATTGGTCTAAATAAATTGATATCCCAACTGAATGTACAGAGACACTTATTTGAAGGTTTAAAGCATTATTTATATACCCTCAAACATATCTCTTCATCCAACAGTCACATATATTCATCGTGACTCTTTACAGACAAACAAACTATTTCTAAATTAATTCTTTGTTTGTTGTTTTTAACTGTGTTTAAATTATCAGTCACGACCTTCTGTAGTTTCCTTTCCGCAACAAACTCTCTGCAACAGACCTTTCCGCATTCAGCTTTTCGAACCGAACTTTCTGCAATTTACAGGAACATATTCCTTCCGCAATTGCGGGTTTCATATTGCGGATGTGCATTTTTACTTTTCTCAAAAATTGCTTCCTTAATTATCTTTCTGCAACAACCTTTCCACAATTGAAAACTCCTTCTTTTTGTAATTGCAGATTGCAGATTGCGGATTGCGGGTATTCATTTCGACTTTTCTCAAAAATTGCTTCTACAATTCGTCTTCCACAAATCCAGTGAACCGTCGATCACTTTGGGGAATACTTCTTGTCCGTTGATCAATTATCAAACACAGGAATTCACTTTGGCGCTTTGAAATGTTATTTTCCACACACGTTTACTTTGCGAATATTTTTCCTACTGTCGATCTATTCTCTTGATACAATCTAAGTCATCCAACCTCTGCTAAATATGTTGATTGCAACTCCATGGCCCTACATCAATTAATCGGAGGATCGATCAATCAATTTAGTTTGATCAGACTTGATCCCCTCATTGGATCCTCTCATGTGTCTTTCCATCCTCATCACATATGCCATTGCTTTCCCTGCCATCGTGTCATCACTTATTCCTTTGTCATTCTTGAACTCCTTTTGACATCAATGACAACTTCATTCAACACTCTCATTATCTTTATGTGAAAATATTTTATTGCGATTGGTTCTTATGTTTAGGAATCAGTGTGGAGATGAAGTGCAGATAGATTAATCATTCAAACTTCCCATTTCTTTTTCCATTTGAAGAGACTTAACCATTCTTGGGTTATCAATCTTCCTCCTCCAAATCTTACATTCCTTTCCCTTTAGACTTTTTAAACCATTTCCCTTATAAATAATAGGTTCGACATCCTTTCTTGTCTTCTCTCTCCAAAACTTATGATATCTATAGTTTTCATATTTGTCACCAATTTTATTGCACTTGTAGCAAATCACCACTTTACACGTCTTCCAAGTATGTACCATTCTTGCACACTTCCAACATGGAGTGTCTTCACACAATTTCTTTTGTTTCTCTGTGCATATTTCCTTTTTTTCAATGCCATCTTTATATCCTATACCGAACCTATTAGGGGACAAACATTGCTTACTCAGGATTTCATTTAACACTTCTGTACTTTTGGAAAACCTGTCATTCATCTTAAGTTGGGTTTGTAACTTGTCAATTTCTTACTCCTTCACCTTCAAACACATCTCTTATTCATTAACCAATTTTTGGTACTCAGAATTTGTTTCTTTAAGAGTGACAATATCAAGTTGTTCACCTTGAAATTTGTTTTGATTTTCATTGATTATTTTGCAAACTTCATCACTTTGCCTTTGAATTTTTTGAATTTGGTACTTTAGCGTTAGGATCTCTTCATTTTATTTAGTAGCATATTTCCTTTTCTATTGCTCAGCATCTTCCAATTTATTCCTTAGGAGTGTGATTTCTTTGGATAGTTTCTGATTTTATGTCGCTGCTTGTCAAAGCTTGCCTTCCATTGCATCGATATTAAGTTTTCCAGATTTACAATTTTTATCCATTTCATGTAACTAATAGGTAAAATATGTCATTGATGCCTTTGATTCTTATTCCTTTCTTTTTAGTGTCTGCGTGACATTAGTCACAACCCTTTTCACATTTTCTATGGTGTTTCTTTGAGTGCGAATAATATCACGTGCTTGAGTGATTGAAGTATTTTCTCCATTTCCTATTTCTTGTAACCATGATGCTTCCTTTTTATCCATGACTGTGTTGGATCTATCTTCTATATGTTAACCTATTAGTAAAGACACCCACTCTGATACCAATTATTGAATTTATATTGTTAATGAGAGGGGTGGTGAATCAGTGATAATGCAGATATATGTATTATTTCACTTTGATAGATTTTCACCAATTAAAACTTTTCAACAGTAACAAAAACAACGCATAAAAATCTGATAATAATTGTATATCTATAAATATATAATAACAATTACATCCGTGGGAGAATGCAATATCCACATGAGAACCCACTCTTTTCAGATGTTGACATGATCCTCAAGTAACAATATGTTGTCTATAGGCACTGACCTGCAACAACTTTGATCTCCTTGAACACTGACTCACAAAATTTAGGCACCAAACTGAACAGATGTTTGTTTTACTGCACAAAATGCGACTTGTAGCAACCAAACTATGACCTATCGAGAACTACGATATTTGATTATGGAAACACCTACTTTTGAATTATATTATCCATCTTTGACTGGAAGGAGGCACCAACCACCTAATTATATTTACAGCTTCAACCAAAAGGAGGTTCCAACCCCCTAGTAATATTTACCAGCTTCAAGTGGAAGGAGGATACAACCCTCTAGGTTTTATCTGCTCCAACAGAAAGGATGCTACAACACCATAAATTTATTTTACCAGCTGTAACCAGAAGGAAGCTATGACTCCATGGTCCTTGCCCCGTTCGACTTCCCTAACATGAAAATAATAATGTATGATAAAACTGCAAATTACCTTGACTGTAAATTTGCAATTGTTGTGATCCCTCTTATTTGGGTATGAATATCTACCTTTGAATATATTTATCTAAAAAGTCAGTTGCGAAAACTCTAGTGTGCAATAAAGATTGTAATCTGTGTCTCAACATTGTTCATAACTCAGTCACTTATTTAGTTCTGGAATCTATGTCTTTTGCTGAGTAAGAACATCGCACATCCTTAATATGGGTATCCTTATAAAGTGCTCTTATTAGTGTACATCATCTGTTGATTTGTGCACTTCGGCTCCACTGTATAAAACTCTTTCTATTATCAATAAGCCATTAATACCCCAAAGAAATGAAGCTTGTTCAAGTCATAATATCTTCAAGTCTTGATTCTTATAATATTACTGTAATATCCTTGATCTGATATTAAGATCATAATACTAACTCTGATTTGATTATTAATTGATGTGTGCAATCAGAGTTGTGCAGTAAATTTAACCACTTTAGATGCAAGGGAAAATATGTTAACTACTGATAAAGTTGGGGTAATCTGGCAGAGTTTTAAGGAAGAGACCAAGGAAAATTTAGGACATATACAGTACCTTCCCTGGCACATGTAAATCGGGTACAATTTAGGTTTCGAAATCGGCTCCGCTGAAGTCTACTCCCATGCTTCTGGGTCACCCAACCGTGCAAGTAAAAATAACTTTCACATCCATTCAACCAGGGTTTTGTGCAATGTTTAGAGGTTTTATAAAATAGGTAGTAAGCATAAAATCAAGTTTTATAGAGTCAGGAACAAATCTGGAGTGAATCGGGGTTGTTTGGAACAATTTGGGAAAAACTAGTCGTTTTGGCCCAGGGAGACCCTGCACAAAGATGGATGTCCAAACGTGGTACAAACTAAAAAAAATCACTATATGCGGGCTAGGATAGGTATTTGGGTGAGTAAAATTACTACAACAACTTTTGGAATGACAGTTGGATGCATAAAACTCCAGAATTTAAAAAAAAAAAACTGTAAAACTAGTAGAATTTTCCTAGTCAACTAGGAGGGGTGTGCATAAATTGATGAATTTTGAACCAGATTCCATTCATACCTACAAATGAAGTATTACAGAAACTAATATATCATTTTTAACACATCATATCATCTAATACTTCTTCCATGTAAATTAGTTCATTCCGATTACATTAAAATGTCAAAAACCCCACTAGATGGGCACATAAATATCTTCTCATGAGCATTTTAAGATGAAAGCTCTATGGGACGGAACCTTAGTGTCATATATAGATCACAATGAGTAGATATCAGCTACAAAATTCAAACGAAACTTGATGATCTCCTCCATAGCTCAAAGTCACCTGCAATAAGATAGAAAAGGAGAAGGAGAAGATAAAGGGAAAGGGACTTGGGGCACATCTCCCAAGAGACTAAGGCACATCACTCAATAAGGAATCCTTAGCTTCATCAACACCAAAATAATAATCAATCCCAAACTGGTAAATGGAGTTAGAAGCATCCTTAAATAAGCATTGGGTGACTCAAGGGTGACTTGTTGAGCAAGTTACCACTTGATAAACACTAACTTTGGTCACATGGTGTTCCCTCCTTGATAAAATAGCATGTATGAGAAAAGAGATATGTTTCCCTTTCAACAAGCTTTCATTCAAATGAGAAAATATGCCCTCCTTATGCCAAAGTTGCCTGCTTTTGCTTATGATAACTTTTCTGCACTTTCTGCTTTTATAACTGACCCTCTGAATAGAAACTGCATCCTCCTTAGGCCCAAAGTTGTCTGCTTTTGCTTATGACATCTTTTCAGCACTCTTTGCTTTTGTGACTGAACCTATAAATGGAAATTGTACTTTCCTTAGGCCAAGAGTTGCCTTCTTTGTGTCTGACTGCTTTTTCTTGGCTTTTGGTACTTTCCCTCTTTTCTGTCTACTTTCTTTTGTCAGTCCCTTGACAATTTCTAATTATTCTCCTAGGAAAGTTGGCTTGCCCAAGTTATCCCTCCTGACATGGAAACTTATTTTCACATATTTATTTCCACATTAATTAATAATGCCAATAAATAAAACCAAGTAAATGCCTCCTAAATAATAATTTAAGAAAAATCCCGACATTAATTAATTAATGTCACTTTTGATCCCCTAGGTGTTAGGCAAGGTAAACACTTTTGATGTCCCTTCAAGGGAGGGACATGACAGTACCCCCCTCCCAATTCTGCTTGTCCTAAAGTAGAAACACTCCAGAGTGCTGCAAATTTGTCCACCATGTTTCTACTTCACCACTATGATCATAGTCATTTCTTTCATGACCCTTCTTTCAACAAAATTGTCAACCCAGCTAAGGCTATTGATTAGAATTCATGGATCCCACTACCTCCTCTGTAAGGATCCAAATGTTTCTACCCCATTTGGAAATCTGTCATTCCCAAGAATTCCAGGGTCCCATGGTATTACCTGCCCCCTTCCAAACATCAGTAACAACAACAAAATTTTATCATCGTAGAGGATGAAAATTAGGATGTGAAAATCATACCACCACACTGATAATTGATCACTCCCCATGACAAATTTATTATCTTTAAGACTCTCCCACCAAGTATGGAACTTCTTAATGTGGGATCAAATCATCTTGAGCCTCTCTAAAGTATGAAAATCCATGTGCAAGCTAGCACTGGAACTCACATCACTGCTGCTATGAAGACACGTGTGGTTATCCCATGCCCCTCCATGTATACTAAGAGCATCATATAGTAGCCATACATGCTCATGCCACTGCTCATACAATTTTTCTAGTGTGTCTAATGGATGTCCATTGATGCAAGCAATATGTTTACCCTCCAGAGTACAGATCTCAATCATGTGTCTAGCCACCCAATCAATGGACAAACAAACTTGCATGATGAATGATTCAAGTGGGAATAATTCAACTACTATTGATGCACTTTTCAAACCACATGGATTGACCATCAATCCCTCAACTAGAAGAGTGGGAGTATCATGCTCCTTTTGTGGCATCAGTATGAAAAATCCTTTCACCCAATTTTCATCCCCACATGATGTGGTTTAAATAAAAGTGTGGGGTGAAGAATTGTGAACCAACTCCCTGCAACACCCATCCATCAATCTAATGGATGCACAAATTCATCTATTGGTTGGCTCGGTGATAGTGTGATCATGTTCCTCCTCCAAAACTATACAACAATTTTCTTAGAGGTAACTCGTAATCTCTTAAGAACCATGCAAGTGATTTCTCTTGATCTTGTTTGACCTCAAACTCCTCAAGCACATGCAAATCACAATGCACCTCATGTGCATGTGTATGGGGGGTATCTAATGGCTTCAAAATAAGTATGTTGTTTTTCATATGTCAAGACAATGGCAGACGCAACAAAAAAATTATTGCAAAAATAAAATGCTTCACCTCCCAAGGCCTACATTCCAAAGGTGTCTCTATCCACCCAATCAATGGATGAAAAAAGAATTTTATTTGTTGATCCATATGGAATTTGATCAACCATATTTCTAATAGATAATAACACTTCATTCTTCCTCTCAATCTCAATGAGTGCTTGGCCAAGATTTTATTCTTCATATATTTTCACAAGCATTTGCAAATCTGCTCCTTCCTCATGGTTGTCCTCCACGTGAGGTTCCTTTAGCACATCCAAAACCAAATGCATCTCATGATCCACCATCGCATGAGAGTCCTCCATATGATAAAGAATGCAATCAGTCTTGTGAAGATGGTTGAATGGTGTGTAGGAGGGTAGGTAATATCTTTGCAACTTCTCATGAAGTTGCTCCATCTCCATCTTAGACTCTTGGAGTGCACATTGAGTGCTCTTCAAGGAATCTTGGGTGGTCAACAATTCTTGTGTAAGCTTGCAAATATCTTCTTCATCCTTCAATTATGCTCCATGAAATACATCGACAAGATCAAAAAAATCATCTCTATCATAAAGAAATTGTAAGAATTCACCTTGTATTGTAGACAATGCCTTATGAATCTCCTCCTTGGATTCAAGAGAAGATTGATATTCCAATGAAGCAACTATCCAACACTGGTGTCACACTAAAGTATGTGCGTCATGGAGAAGGTGTATGGACTCTTGAATCTTCTTTTCATCCATCTTCAAGGGCCAAGAAAATGAGTGGATTTCTTGAGTAAAATCATCCCCTTCTTCTTTACTGCAATTATCTTGCAGTGACTTTCCCTCCTCTTCATGAATCTTTGTTTCTGCTTTCCCACTTGCAGGACTAGATGGTTCATAGCTCTCCTCAATGATGACAGTGGGATTTGGATTCTCACTGATGCCAGTCCTCTCCTCTTATGTGGATGCAACTTCATCATGCCGCAAGAGAGTACAAAAATCTGAACTACGTGCATCCCTTTGCATCATATTTTTTCCCTTCAATTTTTCTAGTTCACACCCAACTAGTGGGGGATTTCCTTCCACTTCCTTAGGAGGTTCAAATGATGATATCAGATCTGATCTATGTTCTTATTTTGGATCTGATCCAAAATATCCCTTATCACCATTGACAACATCACCCTTCTTTGCACTGATTTTGTGATCACCAACAGATAAACTAGGAGTGAATTCATCTCCCTAACAATTTCATTTTGCAGCCCTCATATGCAAGTGAATTATTTTCATCCTCCCATCGATAAGATGGTTGTAAGAAAACATGGCTGCTACAACAATCAAAACCTTTATCATACATGTTCTTCATCTTACCCTCTTCATGTAAAGATACTATGGTGGCTTTCTCCTCCACCAAATTCTATGGGTCACACCCAAGTGGAGTGGCCTTGTCTTCTTCTCCATTATTTGGATCAAGAAGTGACTATAAATATGATTTGTGTACTTATTTTGGATTTGATCCAAAATATGTCTCACCACCCATACATGAACCAACATCTTGAGCAGTGGTTTGTAGATCACCCACAAACAAGCTTGAAGTGCATTCATTTTCAATTTCTTCTCCTATGCAACCACCTTGTGGTGACTTGCACTTCACCTCATGGATCTCTGTCTCTACTTCATTTCCCTTCTTCTTCAAGGAACTTGAGGCTTCTTCATATTGAGTGATACTATAATCACAACTTTTGGAATCTTTGTTTGAAGAAAAACCAAACATTCTCCTACTACTTGGACAAGAATATGGATTTGATTAATCTTCCCTTTTGGATCCAGGTGGCAACCATCTATTCCCCACTTTCTTGCACACTTCATTAACCATGTGTGCAATCATTTTTATGTTTGTCCCACAATATGGATATCTATATAACTTATGTATATCAAGAGTGCAGTAATCTAGAAAATATAAGACCTCCCTTATCTCTTCTTTTAAAGCATAGTATTCCATGAAATACTGGAAAGATTCCTTTAAGTTCTTTCCATTGAACATTTGACCACCAACACTTGTAGATTTCTGCCAAATGGATTCATCATAATATGGAAGCAAGAAATCATAAACATCATCCCTACTAAATCTACCTGAGGTATTGTATGCGGGATATTTATAGTCTTATTCTTCATACTACTCAAGGTCTTCTCCAATTACTGGTCGGAGCCTCATAGCTACAACTGGATTTAGTGATTTGAAAAAATTATTCACTGATAGCTTACCTTCCACAGGGGTGGAGTAAAGTGCTCTCATACCATTATAATATCCCTGATATGATATTCAGATCAGAATACTAACTCTTCTATGATAATTAATTGATGTGTGCAATCAGAGTTGTGCAGCAAATTTAACCACTTTAGATGAAAGGGAAAATATGTGAATTACTGATAAAGTTGGGGTAATCTGGTAGAGGGTTAAGGAAGAGAAAAAGGAAAATTTAGGGTAGATAAAGTACCTTCCCTATCACATGTAAATCAGGGACCATTTAGGTTTTGGAATCAGCTCCACTGAAGCCTACTCCCACGCTTATGGGTCACCCAACCTTGCAACTAAGAAGAAATTTCACATCCATTCAACCAGGGGTTTGTGCAATGTTCAGAGGTGTTATTAGACATGTAATAAGCATAAAATTAGGTTTCATAAAGTCAAGAACATGTCTAGAGTTACTTTAGTCTATTTGGAACAATTTGCGCAAAATTAGCAGTTTTGGCCCGGGGAGACCCTACGCAAAGATGGTTGTCCAAATGTGCTACGAATTCAACGAAATCATTGTCTAGGGTATGGAATAGGTAATGGGGTTATTTAAATTCCTACACAAACTTTTGGAATGACATTTGGATGCATAAAACTTACAAAATGAAGAAAAATGTATAACTAGTAGAATTTTCCTAGTCAACTAGCAAGGGTGTGCAGAAATTGATGAATTTTGAACCAGATTCCATTAATACCTACTAATGAAGTATTACATAGACTAATATATAATTTTTTAACATAATATGTCTCCAATACTTCTTCCATGGACATTTATTCATTCTTATTACATTAAACTGTCAAAAACCCCACTAAATGGGCACATAAATATCTTATCATGAGCATTTTAACATGAAATATCTATGGGACAGAACCTTACTGTCATATACAGATCAGAATGAGTAAATATCGGCTACAAAAGTCAAACTGAACTTTATGAGCTCCTCCGTAGCTCAAAGTCACCTATAATAAGATAGAAAAGGGGAAGGAGAAGAGAAGGGGAAATGGACTTGGGGTGCATATCCCAAGATACTGAGGAACATCACTTAGTAAGGAATCCTTAGCTTCATCAACACCAAAATAATCATCAACCCCAAACTGGTAAATGGAGTTAGAAGCATCCTTAAATAAGCATTGGGTGACTTGGGTGACTTGGGTGACTTGTTGAGCAAGTTACCACTTGCTAAACCGTAACCCTAGCCACATGGTGTGCCCTCCTTGAGAAAATAGCATGTATGAGACCAGAGATATGTTTCACTATCAACAACCTTTCATTCAAATTAGAAACATGGCCCTACTTATTCCAAATTTTCCTTCTTTTGCTTATGACATCTTTTCTGCACTTTCTGCTTTTGTAACTGACCCTCTAAATGGAAATTGTGCCCTCCTTAGGCCCAAAGTTTCCTGCCTTTTCTTATGACAGCTTTTCTGCACTTTAGGATTTTTTAATTGAACCTCTAAATGGAAATTGCACCCTCCTTAGGCCCATAGTTGACTTCTTTGTGTCTGAGTGATTTTTGTTGGCTTTTGGTACTTTCCCTCTTTTCTGTCTACTTGCTTTTGTCGGTCCCTTTATAGTTTCTAATTATTCTCCTAGGAAATTTGGCTTGCCCAAGTGCGCCCTACTAACATGGAAACTTATTTCCATGTATTTATTTGCACATTAATTAATAATGACAATAAATAAAACCAAGTACATGCCTCCTAAATAACAATTTAATAAAATTCCCTAGGTTAAGTAATTATGTCACTTTTGATCCCCTAGGTTAAGTAATTATGTCACTTTTGCTGTCCCTTCAAGGGAGGGACATGACACTTACTTAAACACATTCATCTCTTGCTTATTTATCCTCTATCCAACTCAAGATATGTTTCCGCTTGTTGAAGTTCCTTAACTATGGATAACGCCCCACTTGTTTGTGACTTATTCAATTTAAGATTTGCTTCGGCATGCCACTTATCACAATTTATCTTTTGTGTGCTTTGGCGCACATATGCCAACTTCCTTGTGGGACTTTTGTACATAAGTTCATATATGATATCCTTCCTTATAATTCTTTGTGCCACATACAATTTTCTTTGTGGG
Organism: Pseudotsuga menziesii; assembly: GCA_001517045.1. Lineage (NCBI taxonomy): Eukaryota > Viridiplantae > Streptophyta > Pinopsida > Pinales > Pinaceae > Pseudotsuga > Pseudotsuga menziesii. The sequence goes on from LPNX010477306.1 coordinate 290,287, forward strand.
ACTTTTACACACAAATTTGTATTTCAAATTCTTCATTCATAAATCCCTTACAACTAGTATTTGCACATATCTGCCATTTTCATTGTTCTTCTTATGGATTTTTATTTACACACTTATGACCAATGTCATGGTGACATATTTTCTCACATATATATTACTGCAATTTGCATATCTTCATACACACACATATATTTACTTTATTTTATCAAACACATAGATTACACATGCAAGAGTATCGATGCAACATTTATAATTACTTTGCATTATGCCATGTGATGGTACAAGTTTGACATCAATGACAATACATTGTTCAACAATCTCCCCCTTTGTCATTGATGTCAATAGACATAGGCTCCCCCTGAAAATGAGCTCTAATCTACTTAAATACTCCCCCTATCATTTCTCCCCTTGCCATCAGTATTTCTCTTTCTCTCCCCTTTGAGATCAATGGAAAATGGACTATGTACTTTGCCTATTCCCATGGTTTTGTACTCGTGTCTTTAAGTTTGGCTTGATAATGTGATTGAATTGAAGTTTTGATTTTTCTGCAAATTTTTCTTTGTGATAGAAACTTCTTCTTTTAGCTCATTTTATTTAGCTACAAGAGTTGCTTCCACTTGGTTAGAAACTTACTCAAGATCTTCTATGCTATCATCAATTGTTATTTTGGATTCTCCTTGAAGATGTAGAAAAAATTATGTTAGGTTGAATGATTCTTCTTGTAGAGGTACAAGTGTTTCCATCAAACTCCTGTGTTCATCCCTCAATTTGTTTATTTCTTTATGCTGCAATTTAAACTCTGACATTATATTCCTTTTCACAATCACTGAAATATTAACTAGACTTTCATAAAGTTTGTATTTCATATTCTTCATTCGTAAGTCCCAGACAACTGATATTTGCGCATATTTTCCATTTTCGATGTTCTGCTTATGGATTGTTATTTGCGCACTTATGACTAGTGTCGTGGTGAGATATTTTCTCACATATATATTACTGGAATTTCCATATATACATGCACAGATACATATTTTCTTTCTTTTATTCGACACACACATATTTACTTTGTTTTATCAAACAAAGAGATCATACATGCAGTAATATTGATGCAACACTTATAATTAATTTTTATTATGCCATGTGATAGTACAAGTTTGACATCAATGACAATACATTGTTCAACACCCCCACCCCAAAAATGTTCTTTGTCCTGAAGAGAACAAGGATATGTAAGATTATAAAATTACAAAATTTACATAAATTTCAAATGGTACTATGATGTAGATGTTGTGGTAGGAGGAGGAAATGGTGAAAACTTCGACAATGGTAGGAGCATAAACAATCAATCATTGTTGAAAATATTCCCAATCAGTAAAAGGTTTGAATATTTGTGATGATTGTGGTTAATTTTTGTAAGTGGATAAGCTTCTAAGCCATTTTTGCATTCCTCGATCTTTATAAGTTGGTACTGGATTTTGTTAGATTTTTATCATTTAAACAATATGATCTAGGATCTTATCTGAGAGAATAACATGCACATCAATAATCACAAGAGACAAGAGACACAAAGAGTTTTCCTCGGGGAAACCATAAAGGAGAAAACCTCACAACTTCCTCAGAGATAGAATGAGCACCAATAGCAAAATTAAAACCCAAAAACACGAAGATGATCTCCGACAGTTGTTCTCTCTCTCACTTGAGCGAGCTCCTCCTCTCTCACTCATGCGCTACAGTTGAGTGTGTGTGTGTGACAAATAGAGAGTCTCACTCTCTATTTATACTTATTTCCACTTGACAACTACTCTACAGGGACGACCTCACTAGGAGAGTCTAATAACCCTAATACCCCTCAACTGTGGGGACTATTTCCCCAACTTACAACAAAGTGTTAACCTCTATGACTTTACATGAATTTATTATATTAATTATTCTCTCGATAGGAACATAGGGGTACAATGAAATACAACATAAGATATACAAGTGAATACATTCTGAAGTTACAAATACATCAACACTCCCTCTTAACTAGGAAGGTATTCTCTTGACACAGTTCATCAGCAAAAGTCTTCATCAGAGGATCATCATCAAAGTTGGATCATCAACATCACTGGATCATCATCACTACTCCCTCTATCTCGAGCAAGTGGTGCTATCTCTCAATTCTACTCGTCATAGGAAGTTCTACAGAGCCATCCCTTTTTCATGTTGGTTGTAGGCCTAGTCTCCATGTAAGTGTTCTTCTTCAACGCTTATATCATCGGCATGGTGGGACACACCTACTACCATATGAGAAAGGCTCCAACACTTACATCCACCGGCATGCTAGGACACACCTACTACCATCCGGGGAAAGGCCCCAGCACTTGCATCCACTGGCATGGTAGGACACACCTACTACCATCCAGGGAAAGGCTCAGCACTTACATCTGATCATGGGAGGAACCAATCCTGCCACCATGTTAGAAAGGCACAGCACTTATATCTGACCATGGGAGGAACCAATCCTACCACCATGTAAAAAATGCATAGCACTTACATCTGAACATGGGAGGAACCAATCCTGCCACCATGTCAGAAATGCACAACACTTACATCTGACCATGGGAGGAACCAATCCTGCCACCGTTTCAGAAAGGAACGACACTTACATCTGACCATGGGAGGAACCAATCCTACCACCATGTTGGAAAGGCACACGGACTCATCACTTCCCCTTGGAAGGAACCTCGATCTGGAGAACACCAAGCTTCTCTTCTGAAGTACTCATACTTCACTCTGGCCATTTCTAGCATAGAATCACATCAGGGATGATTACGTCCAAGGATAAACTATGAAATTTAGCAGGACTGATCACATATGAGGACAACCTACAAGATTGTTTATGTCTGAGCAACCTACAAGCTTCGCCAATATCTTATGCCAGACAACCTATCTCACCGGCTATGCTAGAACTCCCTGTTTCAAGAAATCTCAATATGGATCACAAACTGGAGCTTCACTGCTCCTCGAGGTAAAAGGGCTCATTTCCAAAGTGGGTTTTCAACCCTTTGAGGTAATTCCTCATGGTCTGATCACAATCTAGCTCACAAAAATAGGTCCTCTATAGGTGCGCGACCCATTTTTCTTTACTTTGTATGAGCATTTTAACTTTTGGGCTTGACTATTTGCTGCTATTTGTACTGTTAGTGCAGCCCAGTTGCCTCTGTCCAGCAATCTATTTTCATTTTCATACAATCTGTGTAAATCAATGATACATTTAACTGGTTAATGGTATAATGAATCTGTTTTAAGGCTTGAATAAATTACTGTAGGTTAAATTTCAGTTTTCAATAAGAATTGGAAATTAACACCTTACCTAGCCCTTCCTCCTCTACCCAGACATCACCCTTTGGGGTATTCTAGGATAAGACAAAGGGTGAAGCTCGCATAGTAATAGGCACTTCACTTGGGATTTTTCGAGACCACTTAAAATGGGTGAATTGGAAGGTAGAGGGGGTTGTAGGCCCAGGGGGCCTCACGATGTTCGCGTCCTCCCTATTGACCAACCTTGCACTCGAAGAGTGACCTAAGGATCTACGGATGGGCTTAGTCCCATTGTGTTGAGAGCCCAGCACTCTTTCCTGGTCGAAGAGGAATACAGGTGTAAGGCAGTCACCTAGTAAGTCTACCATAGTTCAGATTCATATATGGCATGTTTTAAATTTTATGTTCACAATTTACCGGTTTCAAAACAACTTACCCATGTTATAAGTTCTATAATAAACCAAAAAATCTCTGGGAAATATTCATAAACCATACAAGCAACCACCAAGTGAGTAACAGAAATACAATGGACATGCACACAACCATACGAAATAAGATAACCAAACTCAGTTCATGAAGCTGAGCCAGCCATTAAAATTTATTAATTTACACTAATTCAAACACTTGCAGTCTTTGAGGACATAAGTCCCTGACTGCCTTAACCGTGGGTGTTAGGATTATTAATCCTCTCTTGTCCAAATTTGGTCATATGTCTAAATCGGGAGTCATGTCTAAATCGGGAGTCCATCCAGTCTATTTATAGTCATTAACACCATTGAGTCCACTTGACCTAATTAGGGCACATGTTTCAGTTACTAAAGTGTGGGGAACACTAATTGAGGCTCACTGCCACTTATTGCACTTGATTGCATAAGTTTAGGAGCCTCCTAGATCAATCCCTACAATTTAGGAAGCCACTGGGAGTGCCGAAACCAACCAAGGTCAGTTCACTTTAGTTAATGACTAGTCAAGCTAAGTTAGGAGTCAGTTACATTCAGTTCTAGTCCTCTACATTCAGTTAGCGCTAGGTTTACTTGACTGAACACATGTGGGGTGCATTTCTCACCTACCATTGTCAGTTAACCTTAGTCAACACTGAATGTAACACTTTAGTTGTGTTTTAGAGCTCCGATGAACTCCGGTTATGGTTTAGACAAGGCCAGTTAACCACTGAGTCCTCCGATAGTGATTTAGACAAGGTCTTGGTTACCTATAGTCAAGTAGAGTCTAATCAATTCGAACTTCCTCATGTGGATTCGAATTTCTTGTGGCTATTAAGTCCATTATACTTCATTGTAATTATCTATCTAATTACTGTTTGATTAATGAAAAGCATTCACACCTGCAAGCCATTTTTACACTGTTTCATTCTTCAATAACTGAGTAAATTGTGTGCTCTATCATGTGAGTTGTGTGCTTGTCCACGGGTCTATGTGCTCAATTTAATATGGTATCAGAGCCTCGGCGGACAAGGCACTTCTCCTCCTCATATCTCCTACTGGATAACTTTTTTTTGTTTTGCAGGTACAACTTCAAAATGATTTCATCTTTGATGAGACAAGGTCTCTGTCGGGTGTCTATTAGGCTCGGTAAAGAGTGTTTTAGTAAGATTAACTGGCTAAATAAAAGTGATGGAGATTTTGTAACATCCAGCACCATAAGCATCCTTGATCCAAAAATCTCAGCCTCCACTCTCTCTGATGAAGTTGTTCAAGATAAAGAAGAAGCAGAAGCTTCTACACAGTCAATTCGAATTGAAGACAGTCTCCATGCAGTGACTCCTTCTCCTGATGCTCCGGAAGTTCATGAGATCTCTGATATCTCATCTTCTCATATTGCTGAAACAGAAGAAGACATTTGAATCTCTGATATTGAAGAAAAATTCTGCTGCACTTCCATGCAAACATTCATCGGTGATTTTCCTTTAAATTCTGTGCAAAATTTACCACTAATTGCTTCCAAAAGTGAAGAGAAATTTGATTTTTCTCCCTCTAATGTTGCTGCTGGTGTGAAAATATGTGATACCTTGGATATTTTGGAAGAAATATCAGATTACCATAGTGATCCATTTGCTCCTCATGATCTATATTTTCCAGCAAATTCCTGCAGGATTGCATGCACCAAAATTCAGAATTTTGAAGAAGAAGAAAGCTGTGCATCCACCGTCTCGATTAACCGTTTATTTGAATATGATATTAACCTTATTGGATATGATATGATCTTATTTAGATCTGATCTGATATTTCTTGGTTTAATATATCAAATTCATAATCTTTCAGTACCACTTGTAGCTGTTCTCATCAACGGTGTGAAGAAACAAGTACCGCAAGTCTCCTACAAAACTGTTGTTGGGGATTTGATTCCATTTCACAGTTTTGGATCTGTTTTGAAACTATTTAGATCTGATTTACTTTCTGATCTGATATTATTTGGTTCATATTTTAAAATCCAAAATTCTTCAGTCATGCTTGTAGCTGCTCTCACCAATTCCAGTGTGAAAAATCAAGTACCGCACTTTCTCTTCAAAACTGCTGATGGGGATTTGGTGTTAGTTTCCTCATATGAGGTTGCTGATATTTTATTATGTGATTCATTATCTATTTCAGAAGCTATATCAGACTATGGAGCTCAAGCATTCGCTCTCAACAGTCCCAGTGCTTCTTTACCATTGATCACATGCTCATCTCCTCACAGAACTAGTAAAGAGGAAGATTTTATGCATCCGCCTGGACACCTGCTCCTAACACTTGGGGCTGTTCTTACCACTCATGGTTTTCTGTTCATGGATGCAACATATCAGTTTCTTGAGTGTTCCTCACATTCTCTGAATTCTTAAGAACCTTTTCTCACTTTTCAGTTGACTTCAGTTGCTCTACATGGGTCCAGTCTTCATCCGGCAGCTGTCTATATTTCTGATTTAGTTGAGCATATAATTCTTCTTCCAAAAAGGAAGACTCCTCCAGACATAATGATGGAGAGGTTCACATGCCAGGCACCAGGATACCTGTGCACAGAAGAACCAGATTGATCTTGATTCTGCCTGCTTAATTAGAGGGGGGGATTTTTTCCCATGTGGTTTTTCCCCAGCACCTTGTTTTTGAGCAGTTACTTTACTTTACTTGATGTAATGGGTGACCTATGGTCTTAGTTACCAGGGCCCACAGATTGTCCAAGTTAGCATTCAGGGGGGGTGTTAGGATTATTAATCCTCCCTTGTCCAAATTTGGTCATATATCTAAATCGGGAGTCATGTCTAAATCGGGAGTCCATCCAATTTATTTATAGTCATTAACACCATTGAGTCCACTTGACCTAATTGGGGCACATGTTTCAGTTACTAAAGTGTGGGAACACTAATTGAGGCTCACTGCCACTTATTGCACTTGATTGCATAAGTTTAGGAGCCTCCTAGATCAATCCCTACAATTTAGGAAGCCACTGGGAGTGCCGAAACCAACCAAGGTCAGTCAATGACTAATCAAGCTAAGTTAGGAGTCAGTTACATTCAGTTATAGTCCTCTACATTCAGTTAGCGCTAGGTTTACTTGACTGAACACACGTGGGGCACATTTCTCACCTACCACTGTCAGTTAACCTTAGTCAACACTGAATGTAACACTTTAGTTGTGTTTTAGAGCTCCGATGAACTCCAGTTATGGTTTAGACAAGGTCAGTTAACCACTGAGTCCTCCGATAGTGATTTAGACAAGGTCTTGGTTACCTACAATCAAGTAGAGTCTAATCAATTCAAACTTCCTCGTGTGGATTTGAATTGCTTGTGGCTATTAAAGCCATTGTACTTCATTGTAATTATCTATCTAATTACTCTTTGATTAATGAAAAGCATTCACAGCTGCAAGCCATTTTTGCACTGTTTCATTCTTCAATAACTGAGTAAATTGTGTGATCTATCATGTGAGTTGTGTGTTTGTCCATAGGTCTATGTGCTCAATTTAATAGTGGGAAGTACTTGGGCTTAGCCCAAAAAATCATTATGAGGAGTACCACGGGAACCCCAAAGTAGCTGGCTGCTAAGAGGAATTGCCAAGCGAAACGGGCAACGACCCCTACCGATTGACAAGCACTCCTGTGAGGAAAAATCCAAGCATTGTCTCTTGGCAGTCTTGGTGGCCGAGTGACCACATGAAAGCCAATAGGAAGCCACTAACATTGGGGTCTAGAATGTCACTACCATATTTCACCACCTGATCTACTAACCAGACACAATTGATCCCCCACGCTCTTCCTCATGCCTAAGAGGTGATCCACCATAGTTCGGGTCCTTAAACCAACACCGTCGAGACCATTCTCGACAACCCTTTACACCGTCAAAAGGCCACACAGCCTCTGATTGAGACTCAGACTCATATCAATATGAGCCCAACTTACATACTGTACCATCTAGCCCCATGGCTGGTGCAAACCTGGATCCATTTTTCAGAATGATAAAGTACAGTGGACCCATGTCCATACCTCAAGTCAACACCAATACCCTTGCAGGTGGTCCTAATACTGCCATGCAGACTGTCCTAACTCAACTGTCTCCACCGGTACGTACCAATCAAACTGCCCCAACTGTCATACATCAGGGCAGTGGCCCATTCACTCACACTGTCCCACCTATCATACCTGGGGGCAGTGGCCCTTCCATTCACATTGTCCCACCTATCATACCTGGGGATAGTGACCCTTTCGCTCACACCGTCCCATTTTCCATACCTGGGGGAAGTGGCCCGTCCACAACTGTGCCACAAATACCCCCAGTCACATAGGTACATTATATTCCTGCAAACCCCACCACCATTGCTGGTCTGTCACACATTAACCTTGGGTCAAAAATCCCTTTCATGGCACACCTCAACCTGCCTGACTTGGCTAGGTTAACCAACGACCCCATCTGTCATCAAACCTTTTGGCCTCCCATGCCAACCAAACTTCCCTCAGACATCCCCAAGTTTGAAGGGAAGGTAAGGGAGTGCCCCCAAAACCATATCATGACGTTCCACCTATGGTGCTCATCAAACAAAATCATAGATGATTCGATCAGACTCAGACTGTTTCAACGCACCCTCATAGGTGCTGTAGCGAAGTGGTACATTGAGCTGCCACAATCCAAGTACCCAGACTTCAACTCCTTGGCCTTGATGTTCTTGCAATATTTCCAACTCCCTGTCAGATATGATGAAGGAGTGGAAATCTTGCTATCTTGCCGCCAAAATACTGTGACCCACATCATCGACCACATCCACGAGTGGAGGCGATGTTGTAGCTTGTGCAAGACCAAGCTTGATGATAGGATCTTCCTGGACTGGTTCTTGAAAACCTTATTGCCACCTATAGCCAAGGACGTCGCCTCCAAATGTCCCCAAACAGAGGAAGAGGACATATTGAAGGCCCAACAGTTTGACCTCATTTACACATAGTCAGGATACCTCTGTACCATCATTCCATGTGCTCCCCATGCAGGCACCTCCTACCGAGATGCACCGAGGGAATCTCATGCTGCAGATGGCATCATAGGCTCTGTTTCCCCCCAAACACAACATCACACAACATCACCCATGATGCCTCCGAACCCGAGCAACACCCCTAATGTTTCCTACCCAAACCAATCTCCTGATTGTTCAAGAATGATATCTCAATCCGGAGGTACAACCTCATATACACAACCTGCGCCACAGTAGCAGGCCCATGCACCTTCCTAGCCAGTACAACAATATTCAGGATAGATGACCAGATTTGTGGCACCACCATCCCCCCAAGTTTAATATGCACCACCAGTGCAAGTTGCTCAAGCCCCTGCGTCAGCCCCGCCGACACCTCCGGGACAAGTGTTTTCTCAGCAGAATCGTCCCAACCCACCTGCGCCCAACAACCAACAGGGACAAGGCAGAAACAACCAAGCTAGGAATCAAGGTAACAACCAACCCCAAAGAGGCAACCAACAACCTACCCCCCGCCCCCCCCCCGCAATGCCGCCAACCCGCTAGCGCAAAATCCCCAACAACCCAGTCCGCCTCGACAGAATGCCCCATTATGGACCAACAAACCATGCGAGCTGTGCAAAGTCTATGGGCACTACACCCATAAATTTTCATGTATGGGACGTGCCAAAAAACTCCTCTGTGACGAAGCCTAGCAAGGAAACAATGCAGCCCCCCAAACACAACATAACCCAGCACCACTGAGCCCTCCTCCCATGGTGCTCCAAAACCCATTACCAGTCCAAGGATTGGTAGCAACCGCACCCTTGCCCCAAACCACTCCCGCAACCCACCATGTTCCACATCCCATGGAGATAGGAGTACACCAACGTCTAGCGATGACAACTGAAGAGATCAACCTGCAGACTAGGTGGAACCAATACGGATCTGCTACTGAAACCCCTGACACAGTAGCAGCATCCACATCCAACACTGCCAATTTTCCTCTTCACCTCCCCCCCCCCAGGCCCGCGTCTCCCCTTCGAACACCTTACCAACAACACTGTTGCAAGGGAGGCAGTTAACTATAGTATCATCGATGACTTGGCCCAATCACCTATGGCCATGTTGTCTCTTGAAGTACTCAAAACGTGCCCAACACATCGAAAAGCCTTGCTAGCCGCCCTTGGTGCCGTAGACCCCTCCGACTCCAAATTAATCACATTTGATTTGGATCAACGAGAACCAAGAATGCCATCGACCATCGCATTCCAGATCCCGGTGTCAATTTGGAATTTGGTTGTGCACCGGTGCATCATTGATGAGGGGGCATCCACTTGTGTCATGTCAACCTTGGTTTGGCAGAAACTCGGGTCCCCCATCTTGCAACTGTCCACCACCATGTTATGTGCCTATTATGGCCATCCCACCAGAGCCCAAGGCATCCTCCTGCATGTCCCCATCTCTTTAGGCAGCAAGACTGTCCTAATTAACATAGAAGTCGTCAACGCTTAGTTAGACTACAACCTTCTTTTAGGACGTAGCTATATGTGCATGATGCAAGCTGTGGCATCTACCGTCTTCCACCAAATGATGTTCCCTCGCGATGGGAAAATTGTGACTTTCGACCAGTTGACTTACCATGATCCACAAGCGCCAACATCACCATCTAATGTTATTCCCACTATCGACACCATAGTAGACAGCACCACCACTCCCATCATCCTGAATGTAGACCCAGGGTTGTTCACCAACACCTTTATGAAAGATTCCTTCCCCTTAATATCACCATCATCTTCGCCAAGTGATACAGCGGATTTGCGCATGCTGTCATCCAACACTACTGCACCACAACCTCATCCACAGTCGCAACCCCATCCGTAGCCGCAACCCCATCAGCAGTCACAACCTCATCCGCAACCACAACATCATGCACAACTACAACCACCAATGCATCCCCAAACGTACTCACCAGAGCACTACTTGGGTTCCTCCCCATTCCATGCAATTCCCTTCCTATTTCCTCCACTTGGAATTATGAGTAAGCCAATAATGGCCACCTTAAACTTACCCAAATTCACATTGGGGATTCCTGTATGGTACCTCGATCCTCCAACCCAACCTCCAACGCCCCAAATCGTGTTAACCCCTATTCAACCCATTGCAGTCGAATCACCTCCCCCTCCTGACCCACAAAAACCACCTTCTGCGCCTGTACCAGCCCCGACTCATCCAAAAAGGCCCAGGGGAAAAAATGCAAAAGCTACCGCTGAACCTCAACAGATCCTGCCTTGCATCGTCTATGAAAAACAAGGCCATGCAACTCAAAACTACCCTGAGATTCCCATAATCCGCGCACATTTGGATTCCATGGATACAATGGAGAACATCCCCGTGGTTGTCCTCCCGAGTGGGCCAATAGTAAAAAACAAGTCTTTGAGGACAAACCATGCATGCGCCCTTTGCAGATTGTATGGACATTACTCCCACCATTGCTAATACTTGGCCGAGTTTTGGGCCTCCCTTAGCCAACTTTAGAAACATTCCCTTGAATCCGAAGTCACTGCCATTGAGGAGATCCACCCTCTAATTTCTTCCTCGACCACCACAACCATTTACATGATCTCTAGCTCCAATAGTCCATCCATATCCTCACCCATGGAAGATCCACCTGATCTATCCCGGTGCCACTGTCAGGATGATGGAGAGATCTGTAAAACCACCATCAGTTTTACCCAATTCCCTTTCAACCATGGTGTGGAATCGGTTCTTCCCATCGAAGGCCAGATTTCATCACCCCGCCTTGCCAATGACCTTTGTCTCGACAAGGGGGCACATATCTTTGCTAAATCAGTTGGTCAGCTCTTGAAGAATCCGCGCAATGGGCTCCACCTCAAGAGATCCCATGCCTGATACCACAACCATGAGTCACTTATAGCGTAATTTTTTTTTGTTTTGCATCATTTTTACCACGAGTCGGTGACCCCCTCCAATCATTGTTCTGCTTCTAGTCGTAGTGAGTCCATTCTAGAACTCCATCGCATCATTTTCACGTGAGCAGGTAGATATTATCCCTGCCCCTGCACTGCTGGGAGCCCACTAGACAGTGCGGTCCCCCATCTGCACATGCACACAGTATGTTGCACATATGATCTAGATACCACCATGCTAGCATATTGTCAGGTCCCTAGACCTTCCTTGAAGGCTGAGGCCTCTTTATATCTCACCAATTGCACAAGGATCCCAGGTCGAGAAACGAACTTTAGACTACCTCCCTCCCTGCTGATTCCTTGGGCCATTTCCTGGAGTCACGTCAGTTTGTGTGTCACCACGTGAATCACACGTGTACGTTGAGCTAGCTCTGTACCCATAAGCCTCCATTCGGTCTAGTTTTTCCCCGTGCACTATTGCACTGGGGGAAATCCCTTAGTAAGCTCTACATGACCTACACCACCTAAAGACATCCATTACACTACCCTCATTTGACCCCCACACCCTTACAAAGGCTCAAAAACATGAAAAGGGCTTAAAAATCCCTAAAAAGAGCCAAAATAGCTCTCATAGGGGCTAAAACCCCTAAAAGGAGCTTAAAACCCCCAAAGGAGCTAAGAATTGGGTGAAAGGGGCTTAAAGCCCAAAAAAGGGGCTTAAAGCCCAAAAAAGGGGCTAAAGCCCTAACCAGGGGCTTAAAACCCTAAAATCTCAAGAAAAAACTATAAATAGAGGGGTGGGGGTCACTCTCAAAACACTCCTTCTCTCCCTATCGTTATGTTTCCCGTGTGAGTGCCTTGAGACCCTTTGCCTCTCAAGCCATTCACCCTCCCTCTCCTCCATTGCTCCACAAGCCAAGCTTCCATCCCAAAGAGAGAGAGGTGCTTCCAAAGCTAGGTTATGGTGGCCCATTTCCACCCAAACAGAAGGTATAATTTTGTTTTGTGTCATTTTAATTCTTGTTTTCTAACATATTTTGCTTGCAAGCTTGTTGTCTAATGCTTTGCTGCAGGTGTCCATTGATCTCTTGCAGCCATATTTTGTTTTCTAACTATTCCATGCAGGGTTTCGTAGCTTGGCCCTAAACTTGTTTGCAGGTTCTCTTCCAACCAACAAGAACCCTACCATTCTGTCCTATAGACGGAAGGTAGCCGTTTCTGCACGAAGCCAAGGTTTTCCCTAAGCTTCAACTAGTTTTAGTCTTTTAGGGTTTTCTAGTTAGGGTTTTCTAGTCCGAGGTCAACTTAGGGTTTGAATTTCCCGGGGTTTTACCCAACCAAAAATTTCGATCTTGGTCTCTAAACTTCGATTTTGATGAGGAGAGAATTATATGCTGGGCTCACTCAAAAATTCTTCTTCTGTGAAAAGCCCTAATTTCCCAGAATAGTGACAGGTCAAAATCTAAAAATGCCCAGAATCAAATTATGCTTTGATAGAAAGATGCGCCCTTCAATGGAGAGTTATCCTAGCCTCCTTTTGTTGATTGAGAGAGACCCAAAAAGTAAGAAACCCTAGGTTCTGCAGTTGCATAGTGTCTTCTTCTCAGGTTAGCTCTGATACCATGTTATATTTTTATCATTTAATCAATATGATCTAGGATCTTATCTGAGAGAATAACATGCACAACAATAATCACAAAAGACATAAAGAGTTTTCCTTGGGGAAACCATAAAGGAGAAAATCACGCAACTTCCTTAGAGATAGAATGAGCACCAATAGAAAAAGTAAAACCCAAAAACACAAACATGATCTCCGACTGCAATTCTCTCTCTCACTTGAGCTCCTCCTCCTCTCTCACTCATGCACTACAGTTGAGTGAGCGTGTGTGACAAATAGAGAGTCTCACTCTCTATTTATACTTATTTTCCACTTGACAATTACTTTACAGGGCCGACCTCACTAGGAGAGTCTAATAACCCTAATACCCCTCAATTGTGGGGACTATTGCCCCGACTTACAATGGAGGGTTAACCTCTATGACTTTACATGACTTTATTATATTAATGATTCTCCCAATAGGAACATCGGGGTACAATGAAATACAACATCAAATATACAAGTGAATACATTCTCAAGTTACAAATACATCAACAGAATTTTGATGCTATATTGTTGCAATGCATGAAATATTATACATGCGGTTATACATTCATTTATCCTCTCCTAATGTTGGTTTAACCTCAAGTAGCCATTGAATTTACTATCTTTGTATCTCATTGACTCATTGCTCTTCCATGTTGATGTCCCCATCCAATGTTTTCGCAGTTTCAAAATCAGTCGCAATTTTTTTCATGTTCATATCACAAATGGTGGCTTGAGATTTATGTATATTTTCATAAACTTGTCTATAATAGGCATACCAATTATTTAGGACGAAGGTCAATTTTGTACAACTATTTCACACTCCTACAATTTTTTCTTATTGTAAAAACACCTAATACTAATTTGACATTAGGAGGTCATTCTTGTAGTCATGGTGTTGTTGTTGTTGGTCATAAAGCAACTGAAAATGGTTAAGTAGTGTTCCATTGAAACTCTGCAAGAGGTCAATGTGTTGGTCTATTTGTGAGCCTACCGAGGGACTAATTAGTTGTTTTACTCTTCCATGTTTATTTGATCATCCATTGTTTTAATAGTTTCATAATCAACCGCATTTTTTCTCACATTCTAATCACCAATGGTGGTTTGAAATTTATGTATATTTTCACAAAATTATCTGTAATATGCATACCAATTATTCATGACCAAGGTCGATTTTGTGACAACTATTTTAGACTCCTACAATTTCTTATGTCGTTCAAAAAACACATAGTATTGATTCGACGTTAGAAGGTAGGTATTGTAGTCCTATTGCTACTATTGCTAGTCAAAAAGTGAATTATAATGGCTAAGTACTATGTCAACAAAACTATGCAGGGAGTCAATGTGTATATATAGTTGTGGGACTACAATGGGACCAATCAGTCTTTATGCTTTGGCCTTGCAATGCTTTCAAACATTTTCCTTGGCGTTCTTCAATATTTTCAATTTCTTGTTCGTATTGTTCCACCATTGTTGCATTTTTTATTAATTGTTTTAAGTATCTGTTCTAGCTCTTCATCCAAGTCCTTGGATGGGAAAAACATGACAATAGTAATTGCACTTATGGATGTCTATTGGATTGGTAACGTGAATGAAAGAGATGACTTATTCCTCTTCCTCTTATTCCCTTTGTTTGTCTTCTTCACTTTTTGGGCTTTGTCTACTCCATTGGTCAAGGTTACTTGCTACATCGATGAGGTAGTCAAATTTGGGGGAATGGTTGGTGTGGTGGTCGATTGACTAGTTGATGGGGGGGTCACCAAAACAATTGATGAGGTGGTCAATGAAATGGTCACTGTAAGGGTCGATAGAACAATCAAAGTAATGGTTTATGAAATGGCCGAGGGGGCCATTGATGATGGAATGGTCATCAACAACACCAATAAAATGGTTGAAACTACTATTAAGGATGGGTTGGGAAGTTTCAAAGGTGATAAAGTTGGTAATTTAATGGGTGTTGTTGTTGAAAAAGTAAAAGGGGATGATGGAATTATCTATTGTAGCTAAGGCAATGCAAAAAATAAATTCTGCAATTTCAAGAGGCTTGAACTCATCCGAATGAGTTCTATGCCAAGGGAGGGAATTGATAAAAGTGATAAATATTATACATGTGTGGATGTTGATGGAGGAAGGGTATCTTATTTAAGCAGGTTTGATGACAGTGTAGAGATTTCTTTTGTTAAGTCTATCTCTTGTTCTATGACTGGTGGTTTGATGTTCTAGGATTTGTGGGCATAGAGGTGGTAGGGAGTTGTATCGACCTTACCTTATTTGTTGGTGGTGTTGCATGTTGCTGTGACAATGTCTTCTCAATATGTTGTTCAATGGTAAATTTACTATTTGATTCTTCAATTATAATGGCCTTGGCCTTTTTTTGTGCATCGGAGATGCATTCTCCAACCAATGAGGATAGAAGTAGTTTCATCTATCTTTATTTCTATTTTGTTGAATTTCCCTTGTGATTTTTTGGTGGGTTAACACTTGCTCGACTACTTGGTTGAGCTTTTATTTCATTTGGGGTTCCTCAAAGTTTGGTTCTACCCATTCCTATATTATAGTGTCCAAGTCATCCTCAATCGGCTGACTCGAGGACTCGTCAATTTGTTCTTATTCCCAATATATGGTTGGAACCATAGCGTTCTTTGGTCCTTTCTTCAATGGATCTAGTTTCAGTTAAAGGAACACTCTTCTTGAGTTATATTTCTGTAGTTTAGATATCAATATTTCTAAAGTATGGTTGCGAATGGACTAGAGTAGAGTTCAACTGCACTCACTCTAATTCTTGATGGAATATTTTCCAACAATATTTGAGCAAAGGTGAATTTATAGGGGCATGACTCGATGAGTAGTGAATTCGAATAAGTGAGCATAGTAGTTGCATCATTTTTTCTTGACAATGAATTTGCACACAGGGAATATTGCACCAGAAGTTTGGTTTGTAAACCTGGTGTTTCATGATTGGATGATTTGGTCAATAGTCAGGCACGCCTTGCCTACACTTTATCATCATCAGATTTGCAATTGGTTGGGATGATCATTGAGTGGATGGGTTTGGTCTTCTCTTGATTTCTCTAAATTTTGTGGTAGAACAATTCAATTGACAATCCAACAAACTTGGCAATCCTTTCTCCTGAATTAGGTGTTAGTCAATTGTTTCCTTATTGATATGCACTTGAACTTGGAAAAGTGGATTCCTATGCCCAATCAATTATCATCATAGTGGATTTTTTTCTCCTACCAACAAATGTGTCCTAGTTCTTTTATAAACTTAATCTAGTAATTGTGTTGAGAATTTGGTTAAGTAACTACCTATCAACAAATTAGTTAAAGTTTTAACTAAAAAAATCAAACCTGGAAGCACAACAGTTGACTAGTGGTGATATGACCACTAGTCATCGTAGTGGTTCTTACACATAATATAGTTTGAGTCGAGCACTTTTGATGAATTTCATGAAGACTCAACCTTGTATCATTTTTATTCTAGTTGTTCCATTGTAGTTCATTTCTTCGACTATGTATGGTCCTATCCATGCAGTATCTAGTTTACTTGGCTTTCCTTTTATCTTGTTATCATATGATGGGACTAGGTCTCTGACTAAAATGTCTTTGGTTTTGATTTTTCTATCCCAATACACTTTTTGTTGTTGTTTTTGTACTTCATGATGGTGTATGGAAACTAATATGTGTTATTCTAATTTATGTAAATCAAATAGCCTATTTTGGATAGCTTGTACAGTGCTTAGATGGAGAACTTGTGAAATGACTAGAGATTTTTATTTAAAATGCAAGGGGATGAATGCTTCTCTTCCATTGAATAATTTGAATGGTGCTTGTCCTATCGATATTGTATATGATGCCCTTTAATCCCATAGGATGGTTGGAATCTCATCGTCCTAGTCGTCTTTCTCAATGTTGCAAATATTTATTAGTACTCTGGTAAGTTTCTTGTTGAACAATTATTTGGCACCATTCGACTGGAAATGGTATGTTGATCTTTTGTGATGATAAATTAGGAGTCATTTTAGTAGAATTGCTAAGTTTTGTTAATGAAGTGCATTCCTCTATCACTGATTAAAGTAAGCAGGCATCCAAACCTAGTAATGATGTTTTCGTGAATGAATTTTATATTATTTCACTGGTGCAAGCTTGACTGGTTCATATTCTACCCATTTGGCATTGTATTCAACTACAATGAGGAAATATTGTGCTTGTATTCATTTACTAGGTATAGAGTATGGTGAAACAAAGTTGATGGCTCAAATTTCAAATGTGAGGCTAGATTGGCTAAGATTAATGGCATTCATTTTTTATTAATAGTCGTCCCATTATTTCACATTTATCATGTTTACTGTTAAAAAATTTACAATTTCTATTAAGCATTGGCCACCATAGTCTAGCCTAAAGAATATTTTAAATAGTCATGTTGGCCCACAAACAATACTGCTAAATAGGAGATTAGCATTGACATTAGCATTGACCTGTAGTGTATTTTATTTTCCAATGTGTACCCAATAGTCAGATCTAATGCCGACGCCACGCTACATTTTCAAATTATGTCGAAGTTTGCACTAAGTTTGGCACCAACTTTTGTTATGCATCCAAGTCCCAAAAATAGCATAAAAAGAGTAGAAATAGACCATATAGAGTAATATGCACCTTAACAATGAATAATCGAGCTAACTATCAATCCTCTTCGAGGGAGGAACCTCCTTACACAATGTACTAAGTACACAAGACAAGATAAGATACAATTATGACTAAAATGAGAATATATAGGAGACAAAGGTGTACAAAAACAACTAATAGACCCAAGCCGACATATATAATATGTAATTCCCCACAATAGAGGGGGTATTGCGCCACACTGTATGGGGTAATGTATCATCATTAAGGGCTTAACATTCCCCTCCCCTTCAAAAAGTGTTTTCCTCAATGCCGAAGTAGTTTTGGATGTTATTGTATAAAGGACTCATCTTCCCATGTTGAATATTATGCAGGTAAGTTCTTCCATTAATTGAGATACTTTGGAATTGATCGATTTCGAAGCTGTCTAGTTCTTATTTCAGTGATTTCTTTAGGCTCCAAGATGATTTTTCCTTCCCCATCAAGTTCTGGTAATATTTTTTGAATTGGTAACTTATCACTAATCACCTTCTTTAAACATGAAACATGGAAAACTGGATGGACTCTTGAAGATGCAGTTAGTTCCAATTTGTAGGCCATACTACCAATGTTTTATAACACCTTGTAGGGGCCGTAATATAAATGTGATAATTTATTGTCCTTCTTGTTATTCTTCAGGGACATCTGTTTGTATGGTTGTAGTCTTAAAAGCACCCAATCCCTCACATTAAAGCTTTGTTCATTGCAGTGTTGATTTGCTTGTTGATTCATTCAATTTTGTGCTACATTCAACTTGTCCTTTAAGAGTTGAATAAATTGTTGTTGATGCTTCATGTGGTCTTCCACTGCTTGAACCTTATAAAAGTCTCTTAGTGAAGATGTGATGGATGGCGGATGATATCCATAAAGTTCCATAAATGGGGTCATTTTTGCTGATGTATGGAAGGAAGTGTTAACCACCATTCAGCCAAGGGTAACCTGTTGACCCATTGTGTTTGTTTATCAATTGCAAAACATTGAAGGTACCCTTCGAAATATTTGGTTATGATCTCTGTTTGTCCATTAGATTGAGGATGATAAGATTAGATATGAACCAGTTGAGTACCCAAATAAGAAAATAATTCGGTCCAAAAATTTCCAGTGAAAATGGGATCCCTATCACTTACTATAATATTTGGAGTACCATGTAGTTTTTGGACTATCTCCATAAAAGAATTGGCGACTGTGCTTGCTTTCAAGGGGTGAGATAGTGCATAGAAGTGTGCATATTTAGTAAGTCTATCAACAACCACCATGATGACACTCTTTCCTTCATACTTTAGTAAACCTATGATAAAAATCCATCGAGACCTCTGTCCACCTTTGGCCTGGAATTGAAATCGGTTGTAGGAGACCAAGGGTCTTAATTAATTCCACTTTATATTGTTGGAAAACCAAACATTCTGTCACAAAGTTTTGAACATCAATTTTAATACCATTCTAAAAAATATATTTCTTTACCCTCTGGTAGGTTTTTAAGAAACCTGAGTGCCCTCCTACCGGTGAGGAGTGTAATTCAAAAAATACCTTTTTCTTGAGCTGGGAACTCTTACCAAGATATAAGCAATCCTTGTACCATAGAAAGTCATAGTTCCACCTAAATGTATTAGCGGCACTGGGATCCTGCTGCAGCTTTTGAATAAATGTCCATATTTCTTTGTCATTTTTCCATGTGTCCCTTGCTTTGGCTATCCAATCTCTTTGGATGATCGAGATAGCATAGAGTAATGCTTCAACATCCTCTTCTTTCCTGGCGAATGCATCTGCGATAACATTTTGCTTCCCCTTTTTGTAGATGATTTCAAAGTCATATCCCAACATATTTGTCGCCCATTTTTGTTGCTCTTCAGAATATAGCCTTTGTTCCAAGAAGTATTTAAGGCTATCATGGTCAGTTTTAACCTTGAAATGTCTCCCTATAAGGTAGGGGCACCATTGCTTCAATGCATGTAGTATCACCAACATTTCATTCTCATAAATGGTTTTTTTTTAGTTCTTTCCCTTGATTGAATGACTTTTGAAGGCAAGAGGGTGTCCTTCTTGCATTAGTATGGCTCCAATTTCATTTCCTAAAGCCTCACATTCCATAATAAAGGTTTATGTGAATTCTGGTGTCGCCAAAACAAGAGCTTTACACATGGCCTCTTTGAGTTGTTGAAAAGCTTGAGTTGCCTCTAGAGTCCAAGAAAATGCATCTTTCTTCAATAACACTATTAGAGGAGGTGATATTCTTCCATAGTTCCAAACAAACTTGTGGTAGTACCATGTCAGACCTAAGAATCCTTGAAGATTCTTCAGGGTTTTGGGAATCGTCCAGTCCATCATGGATTTAATTTTGTTAGGGTCTACCTTGACACCTTCATGAGATACAATATGACCCAAATACTCTACCTCCTTTATCCCAAATAAACATCTTGAGGGTTTTGCATACAGTTCTTTCTCCTTTAGTAGTTGTAAGTACCCTATCAACATGTTCTTCCTAAGACTTGTTATAGATTAGTATATCATCAAAGAATACTAGCACAAATTTTCTAAGGGAAGGATTGAAAATAGAATTCATCAAACCTTGAAATATGGAAGGCGCATTTGTGAGACCAAATGGCATGACAAAAAATTCATACTGACCTTCATGAGTTCTAAATGTTGTTTTGGGTATGTCCTCATCCTTCATTCGAATATGATGATACCCAGAACGAAGATCCAACTTTGTGACGACAACTGCTCCATGTAATTCGTCTAACAGATCATCAATGATAGGAATGGGAAACTTATATTAAATGGTGATCTTGTTGAGCTCTCTCTAACCAGGACACATACACCATGATCCATATGGATTAGGTACCATTACCACTGGTGCAGATTAAGAACTTTGTCTAGGCCTAATTATTCCAGCCTCTAACATTTCAACAACCATACGCTCAATTTCATTATTCCGAACATAGGGATATCGGTAATGCCTGATGTTAGGAGGAACACTTCCTAGAATTAAGTGGATAGAAAGATCAAAGTCTCGAATAGGTGGAATAACTTTTGTAATATCTTCAAATACCTTGGAATGCTTATTAACGACCCTTTGGAGATATGGGGAGATAAGGAACTTTGAGTTTTGAAATCTAATGAACATAATTGTGCAACTACACCTTGATATCCCTTTTTTAACAACTTTGTCATACCATTTGAGATTATGGCCTTGCTTGGTTTTCCTGTGATACTATTTAACTCATTTTCTTTTCCTTCCCATGAAAACTTCATGATTTTTTTTTTAAATTAAAAGCCATTGTTCCCAATTATTGTAACCATTGGACACCTAAGACAACACCAGCAACACCCATTGGGATGGCAATCATTGGACTATTCAATACATATCCCACCATAAATAGAGTGATATTATTGCATTTCCCTAAGCAATTTATAGTTCCTCCATTTTCAATCATTACTTGGAACTCTGGTGCTGGATATACAAAGTAATTAAGAACTTTGGCTAATTTACAGTGAATGAAATTATGAGTACTACTGAAATCAATCAACACTATTACCTTCTTCTTTTTGATGTATCCCTTGATCTTGATAGTTTGAGGAGTGATAATTATATCCAAGGCATGACAATATATGGTGGGAGTAATTTTTTCTGAAGCATCCTCTTCTATTTCTTCTGAAGTCTCTTCTTGAGATGCTTTCCCTTCTTTTTTGTTCTTCCTCTTCACAATCAATGTAGAATAAATTCTTCTCATTGCACTTATGTCCCTTACTATACTTGATGTCACAATTAAAGCATAATCATTTTCATCTTATTTCATATGGTTTTTGGGGTGTCAACCTTTGTGGTGGTTTAGAAGAGGGAACATTCTTTTCTTTGCATGTGTTCGAGAAGGCCTTTCTAGTAGTCATTGCCATATTTTTACTTTCAACCTTCCTTTCCATCATGAAAGCCTTCTCTAGTGATGATGGTTCAAAAAGACGTACCTCATGTTGAATGTTATCTTTCAAGGTTCCAATAAAGAGATCTAACAAATTATCTTCTGAAATAATCTTCACTCTAAGACTTAGCTACTGAAATTGCTTGATGTGCTTTGTAACTGGGCCTTTTTGCTTGAGATTTACTAACTGGCTAAAGAAGGTGTTTCTATTTATATCCCCATAATGTGCAATAAATTCTTTTGTGAATATATACCAAGAGATAATAGAGTCCTTTTTACGGTCACAAAGCCATTGGTACCGTGCAAATTGATCAGGTTCTAAATATAAGGATGCAATAGCTACCTTTTTCAAAGTGGGCACCTAGTGTAGATCAAAGAATTGCTCCATCTAAAAAATACACATGATTGGGTCCTTGTCATCAAACTTTCTCATGAGAATATTGGGGATGAAGTATTTCCTTGGACCTGAATTGAACCCGTGATGTTGTAGTGAATCATCAAATTTTGAGGACTCCAACTTCCTGCTCTACAATTGTTTTTCAATTTTCTCCAAACGTGACTGGAATAAGTCCTATTTTTCCTCCTTGTCCTCCACATGAGGAATAAAGTTATGTTTTATATCCTTCATTAATTCCTTTATGTCTTGAAGATATTCTTTTCTATCCATCCCTTTGAGAACATCTTTACTAGCCATCTTTTTTTCCAATTTAACTAAGTCATCATTTTTCACATTTATCTTAATCATATCTTCCAACTTGGACACTCTAAAATATATGTCTTCCATTTCATCGTATGTTGGGGATGAATCCTTTGGGGTTTTGAGTGGAGTGTGATTCTTTCCACTTCTGTTTGGTGGAATTTTGAACAATAAATATATATCACACCCTAGGGTTTACCAAAAATATATCCTTCTACTCAAAGTTGTTTAAATGCAAAATGACGTATCTTTTTCAAACCCTTATTAGAAGATTGTTTTAGGGTCGACTTGTAACTGAGGTAAAATTTGAATTTCCCCTCATATGGGTATAAAAATTCGGTCTATGGTACCCTGAGGTTTCCTCTTTCCAATGTCGCATGTCAAACCTAATTTTGTATGTGCCAACAAAAATTTATTGCAAATCTCTCAAAGCTTCTTATTTTTGTCCTATCCATCAAAGTGAACATATATTGTATGCCATGTGTCCAATATTTTGTTTCTGTAGATGAAACTTCTACCATAGATACCCTTGTCTGTCTTCTTTTGGATACAACTGGTATCCCTCAATTTGGATCTTGAATGCCTCAAATGCGACCTTTTTCCCTAGAACGCTTGTTTTAGACTAGGTTTTGGACTAGCCAAAAACCCTATACTACTCCGCAATTATCTCCGATACTGTAATGCATCACGAGCTAAATTTTGGATTGAAGATATCTAGGCATGTTTTAGAAGTGTGTTTTTAACCTCAATCTCTAAGTCCTTGTAGAAAAACAATTGTAGTGAAAATTCCAAGATAGCTTGTTTTGCATAAGTCAGTCCCGAAGAAAGGGCTTTGATACCAAATGTTATGCAACCAAGTCCCAAAAATAGCATAAAAAGAGCATAAATAGACCATAAGAGAGTAATCGACGCATTAACAATTAATAATAGATATAAATATTGATCCTCTTTGAGGGAGAAACCTTCTTACATAATGTACTGGGTAAACAAGACAAGATAAGATACAGTGGTGACTAAAATGAGAATATTTCCTTCCTATATATAGGAGACAAAGGTGTACAATAGCAACTAATAGACCCAATCCGACATAAATAATATGTAATGCACCACAATATAGGGGTTAATGCACCACACTATATGGGGTAATGTGCCATCATTAATGGCTTAATAACTTTAGTGCCAGGTTGAGCTAGCGCCGGATTTGGCGCCGAATAGAGCTTACAATTTGACTTCCAACATTGCTTCTTATTTTTCTTCTAGTTTTGGTTGTTTTGTAGAATCCATGTTAGCTTCTTTGTTAACGTTGAGTATTGCTTCTCTTATAGTGTCGAGTGTTGCTTCTCTTGTAGCATCGAGTTGTTCTTCTTTTTCTATGTCAGATTCATTTTTAATGCTAGGTTTTGCTTCTGTTTTTTCTTCTAATATGGTTTCCATTATTGCTTCCTTGATTTATTCGAGTATTGCTTCGCTTATAGCTTCCTTTTTTAATTCCAGTATTGCTTCCATGATAGTTTCCAATTTTGCTTCATGGATTGCTTCCTTTTTTACTTCCTTTTTACTTCAAATTTATAGCTTAACATTTTAAAGGAAATTTTAGGGAATTGGACAACGTCCATAAAATCTATTAAAATCATCATACTTATTAAATCTCCACCAATAAAACATATACAACTTCTAGTATATATAAATTAAGAAGATATTAGTTTTAACATCATCGTCATCAATATTTAAAACAATTGAAAGTCAAATATACCAATATTATATCAGTATCATGCCATGGACATCATTATAGAAACAGTAAAAACAACAAGTAAATACTAGTATTGTAAGAAGCAAGCACTGCAACAACTTTGAAATTTAGGGGGGGTTGTCTTTTGCCTCCAAAAGTCACTTTTGGGGGCGGTTTTGGCTTTGGAGGAGGTCTTTAGAAAACCGCCCCTAATAGCAATGGCGCTAAAAGTTTTGACTTTTAGGTGGGTTTTAGAAGAGATCAAAACTGCCCCTAAAAGTGACTTTTGGGGGCGGTTCTAAACCCACC
>LPNX010477306.1:315024-358885 GCA_001517045.1 Pseudotsuga menziesii
AAAAATTGGGGGCAGTTATAAACCCCCCTCATAGATACCTACGCAGGAAGCTCGAAACCCCCCCTAAAACTCTTTACAAACCTTTGGGGGCGGTTATAAACCCCCCTCGTAGGTACCTACGAAGGAGGTTCAAAACCCCCCTAAAACTATTTACAAACCTTTGGGGGAGGTTATGAACCCCCCTCATATAAACTTATGGGGGGGGGTTTGAACCCCCCTTGTTGTAATATACAAGGGAAGTTTTGAACCCCCCTCATATAAACTTATGGGGGGGTTTGAACCCCCCTCATTGTAATATACAAGGGAAGTTTTGAACCCCTCTCATAGTGACATATGAATTTAGTTTAGAACCCCCCTCATATCCATAATAAAACATATTTTAATAAAAATATCAATATCGCAATATCATTAGGGCACGAAGAATCAAACCTTCAACCTCCTGCTTGTAAAGCAGGTGCTCTTCCGTTGAGATAGAACCCTTTAAGAATTGAAGAAAGGGGCAATATTAACACCGATATTGCATCATTTGTAATTCTAAGAAAAGACTAATAATCCCAACATTGTTTCTGACTTGAGAGACCTAAGAAAGTAGTCTGAATGGCTCTGGCCTTCTTTAGATATATGCTAACCACTTCAAATCGTATAGATCTGATCTTGTTTGGATATATTGTAACCACTTCAAATCCTATGATGTAATCTAGATAATGTAGATGTATGTTAGGAAATTCACGTTTAGACTCTTAAACATATAATTATTCATCCAATTGACCTCAAGTTGGAATTTAAAAATAAGAATATTATGCCACCCAGGAAGACACTCAGTTTGCTTGATTATGATCATGCCATTGTACAACACATAAAGTAACACCAAATAAATGTGTTTTGGAGCTCTGTAGATGGGAATCTTATCTTGTTTTATGACAAAAAGTTGTATAGAATTTTACCTTTTGTGTAGCAAGCTTAAGCTGGGAAGAATGGGGGGACTAGTGCAATCAGCTATGGTTAGTTTATCGTTGCAGTTATCTATTGTATAAGATGGTTTTCTTCACATATATATCGAATACATAAATATTTTTTGTCATTATTTCTATGCTACTGTGATTTGTTGCTAGGCGGCTGGTTCATCCTTATTTCAATGACGAAACCCAATAAGAAAATTGATTACTAAAACTCTTGTCTAATATTATTTCACTAGCTTTATTTACCATGACTAGCAACACTCCATTCTAAAGATAATAGGGGGCTCCTATATATAGGAATTGGAGCATGCAATACATACTGGCATGGGTTCTAAACTTGGCACTTGTAAAATGCATAGTGAGGCACCTGACACCCCAATTCCAAGACAAAGGGTCACATATGTGTTTAATCATTAAAACTAAATATCCACTCTCTTTCCACTTATGTCAGTGGAATGTGGTTGTCGTGATGCCTTGTTTGAGGAGCAATGCGTCAAATTTCTTGACTCTAGATTCTTGACATGTCGACAGGACCTAATTTTTTTTCTTGTGTATTAATAGATGGGAAAGGAACCCAAAAGATTGGAATCCAACAAAACAAGCTACCCTTCTGTTGTCCTTCCAGGGGTTTTATGGCCATTCCAAAAGTGATTTTCCATCATTAATAGGGTAAAAGGTTAATCAGTCCATGGTAGTTTTCTAAGGTAAGATTTGAGGCAAAATAATTTCAACGTTACCCTAATATGGAGTACATTTTGGGACATCCAAAAGGGGATAATAAGAAGAGGCATAGAACTGTACATTCTTGTAAAATGTAATTAATTTGCCTATAAAATGTCCTTATGTAAGACAATAGCTGACATTAGTGGATCAGATCACAGGTTTCAAGAATTACAACACAAGCATTCTATGAAAATTCATTCAATGAAAGTTCATAATTAAATGTCTTTCATGTTGTCCTTGCAGAAGACTCTACCGGTGTCGCCTTTGGTTCTTCTTCCAAAGTCTCTATCTTGAGCTTGCCAGTGTGAGATTTCAGCCTTTCAGAATCTCGCAACTGATCCATCTTGAAATCAGTCTCAATATTTAGTGATTCATCACATTCCTTCGAAGGAAGTTTTACTGCAGCAACATTTTTATGGTCGGCGATTCTACCATCTCCTCTTTTAAAGTCAAACTATGCATGCTTCTCTTGAATATATGAAAGAAAAATAATGAATGCACCACATAATATATATTTAGGTATTTTCTCATACCCAATATTTAAAAAACAACCTGCTAACCTGTTTTAGTTCCTTTGGAAAATCTAGTTGCACCTATTCTGGGTTTTCTTTCTTTCTTCCAATCCACCATACATAAAAAAATACAACCTACAACAAATGAAATCCACCTGTGTCATGCATTCCAAATAGTCTGGTCAAATCCCTTCATAACATGATAAAGACTGCTAAATTTTGAATTTCATTTGAATATTGTACGTGTTTGTGATGCACTATTTATGATGTCCAAAAATATAGTTGGAAGGGAAAACAAGTTCTTACGGAGGCTTGTGATATCAACAAGTATATAGTGGCCTCTACACCTCCAAGATCTCAGATTACATAGGCGTCAATCAAATGGATGTTCTCAAACCAGAATGCAATAGTGGACTTCTCCAGATTGGTATGACCTCCATTGGAATGATAATTCTAAGACTAATTCATATAAAGCTCATAGAATATGAAAGGATCTAGGAAAAACTAGTAACCATATTATGAGGTCCATCTTGATTAAACAAACTCCAAATTAATGGTATGAAAGCTACATATTGAAGCATTCATGCTCCATCCTTACAGAAAGGTTATACAAGGAAAATTGAATTTTATTAACTGTAGATTGTTAGAAAAATGTAAAAAACAGAATCAAACAACAATAACAATAAAACACGAGACTTACATGGAAACCGCAATGGAAGCTTCGATCTTTTATTATTACTTGGAAAAAAACGTACAATGCTTTCTTCTCTTGTCATACAATGTCGAGGGTCAGTCCCCTTTTATCCAATACATATGAGGGTTTGAGAAGGAAGAAAAATACACTAGAAGGGTATAAAAAATCATCTAAGGGGCTCCACCCCTGAACCCCAAGAGATCTAGATATTGACTTCAACTCCTAACATAAATAAAATAAATAAATAGAAGTATGTGTTCATGTTGTCACTCAAACTTGTTCTTGCAACATTCAACCACCAACCTCACAAGGATCAAATGGAAAAATTAGGAAGAGTGCCATCTCACTTTGGAACTAGTGCATGCTAGTTCCAGGGGGTATCCCTAGTGGTATTCGCTGAAATATGCAATTTGGGTCAATGATATATGCCTGGAAACCAACAAACCAAGTTCAATTTCAAGCACAAATGCTCAAATCTACAATTGAAGGTTGCAGATCTGTGTCCTTGCAACTAAAAAACAAAAAACTGAAAACAATTCAAGAGCTAAAATAAAAGTTTATGAATGTAAATTTTACTAGTGTAATTAAGCATTAATAAAATGGATACAGAAAAAGAAAGAGAGAGTTGATAGGGGAAGTGATATACTCAAGCTTTTCAATTCATAACCATCATTATAAATCAAAGAGTACACATGAAAAAACGATTGGTTGGCAAGAGAGTATCCTTCATTAATAAAGTTGTAGACAAGTACAAGGTCTATATGCAGAACAACACTACTTAAAGAATCCAACATTGCTAAAGACTCCTACTAATCAAGGGTCAATACTAACACGTTAATAGCAAGATCAATCTATCAACATCAAACAAATAATTTATTGAAGTTATCTAGTATAAAGAGGACAAGATATCTGAACTATGGATGAATGGAAAGCAAGATGGAAGACTCAAACATACCAGTCATTTATCACCAAGACCTCTACTAACTTAGACATGAGGATGGACCCATACATAGAAGATATCCAATAATACCTTAGTCGAAATTTAGGTTCTGTGCAAAGTCACCATATCAAAATGCTAAAACCAAGTTAAAGATTGATCAAGGAAGACACCTAGATTTGGGTGGCTTGATCCTCATCTCATCATGCTAAAATGTAATGTCCCTTTCCGAAGGAGAGCTCATAGAGATAGGATTAATGGTCTATTTGTTCCCCCGTAGACCATAGCCTAGGTGAAAAATGGAAATTAAATAATTATTTAGTTTCACTAGAGCATAGTAATTCTATTTTTTAAGTAACATGGGATAATTAAAGTGAAATTAAATTATAACATCACTTTATAACACTTTTTGGAGAAAAGTGGAATAATAGCAGAAAGGGACAAAAAGGGCCAGATGAGAGATTATAAAAGGGAGTGAGATGACTCACTCTTCTCTTCTAATTTGGCATTTTAAAAAAAAAGTGATTGAGAGCTCTTTGGCTCTAAGGGTTGGAAACCCTAGCGTGCTATTGGTTTCAGCATTGAAACACATCTTCTCTAGCCAATCCTAAAGGAAAATCACTCAGGTTTTCCATAGATCTTCAGTAAGGGGAAATACATCTCCATTCGAAAATGTTTTTTGGTCAAGTTGTTAAGTTGTCCATGGAGGTTTTGTTATAAATTCTAGTCTGTGAAGGAGTAATATGTAGGTTGAACTTTCATTGTGAATCTTCCCATCATCTTATGAATGTTGGTCCATCATTTTTTGGTCTAATACTCCATTGGGCAGATCAAACTTTGTTCCAACTTGATGAAATTAAGTGGAGAGGTCATGGGTTCCATTCCTAGCTGAGTATTCTATACTGCACAAGTCATACCACTCGTGGTTTTTACCAAGAGGTTGTAAGAAGTGTTTTCGGGTTGTTTCCTTCTATTCCAGCGAACTATTCTTCATCCTAGAAGTCATTTCCGCCCCTAGCAGACCATCCACTATACCAGCTCACAAATAATCACCCACGGGAAGTGTACTTTTGTGTATTTGGAATTGACAAGCTGTACCTTGCTCCTTTGGGTGTAATATTCAGCCCTAGATCTTAAAGTTTATTTTAGCGGGTTGTATAACCATATTTTGACTATCATATTGTTGTCAAACTTCATTAAAGGATGTAGAAAATCTTTGTAAGTGAAGAAATTGCATATTTATATAAGATTTACTATGGATGTTCAAGTTATTACACTAAGTCTGCTATATAACATTCTTATTCTATTGTTGTTTATTAGTTTTAGGGTGGATGTAATTGTAATTTGGGTAGTTTTCATTACATGCAGCATAAACAATATTGGTTGCCATCTGTTTGACGGAATGCAAACCCCAAAAATATCATAAACCCATCTTAATTCATCCTAAAACATAACAACATTGTTAAGGGGAAGTGATATAATTGTTTGACAAACGATTCAAGACCAAAAAGAGGCAAACATAATACCTTTGAATCCTAGATCTAATTCATCATTCAGGGAACGAACATTACAGTGGTATCAGAACTGGTTTTCCTACCAGCCCGAGGGGAAAACATAAAGACAGTGAGAGATATCATGACTGAGAGTTTGAAGGGGATAATTTCACTTAAATACATGCTTCAATATCAAGAATATCTAGTAGAGGATGATGAAGTATGTGCAGCTTACCCTTTCGAGACTATTACACCATCAAGTATGGAAGTTGTCCCAAGGATTTGGACGAGAATTCTTTAAAAGGCACAGAGCAAAAATTGAAGGGAGATGAGCATGAAGAACAGGAGAAGAAGCATATTGAGGAGCCGACTTCATTCCCTATGTATGACGTTGATTATGACATGGGTTCAACACCACATCCTATTCATGGCATGTATGATGATGCTGGCAAGATTGTACCATAAATTATTAATGAATATCGAGGCTTACCAGATGAATTAAAGAGGCAAGTTTCCTTTGACTCTTATTTGGAAATACTAGAAGGAGGGGATCCAAGGAAGAAGGATTTGTATAACCACATAAAAAATTTGAGAACGGAAAAGAACAGAAATGCAGAGCAACAATCAACCTCGTCTCCAAATTTAGGTGAACAATATGAAGATTCACAGTCATATTCAGATACCAATGTAGCAAAGGAAACCCTGAAGATTGTTCACGGAGAAAAATGCTTGGTAAGCAATTCTAGTGTTTACAAGAATTGCATGATCAATCACATACATCAGTGACCGAAACAAAACTAGAGGAAAGTTTGGAGTCAGAGTTGGTATACTTGTTGAAGTGTCACATATCGCATGAAGGGATTAAAAATGGCCAGAAGCCTAAAATAGAGATGGCGTCTCCTGTAATAAGCCATAGTGCAGTGAATTTGAAAGAATCATGCATTAACACCTTGCCAAACTATTTAACTGTTCAGTTTGTCTGATTCTTTTGTAAAAAGGAATCAAACCAAGAAGCTAAGATTTTGAGGGACATAAATTATCCTATAGAGTTGGATGTTGAAGTTATAACTGACTGTAGTATTGCATTTGGAAAAAATGACAAAGTTTGGGATCCACGAGAAGGATGCTTTGAAAATTTAAATCTTGATTGCAACACTCCCACTTCACTAGAGGCACCATCTGGACATTACCGTGATGAATTCTACCAGTGTAAGGATGGAAATAATAGGAAAAGGATATTGGTTTTCAGAACTGGTGATTTCAAGCAGCAAGTTGTTTTTCTTGGGGGTCTTACGGATGGCCTTTTGGCAACAAAGTATTTGGAACCTTTATCAATGGCATTGGAGATTGAAAAATGGTCTTAAGTACAACCTATATTACCATCTTCTTATTTAGGATATGGCACCTCAAGGCTAAAGCAAGATGCTTTGGAACTTGACCATTATCAGTTGCCCTATTAACAAAGAAGTATCAAAGGGTGTAGTGATGCTTGATCACGGTGTAGGTTGTCAGGATATTGTGCACTATATGCAGTCAAATACTGCTTGTTTAAAAGTTGTGCGGCAACAATCTTACAGCCGCCTATTAGTGGTCGAGAATACAAAGCTATCCTTCCTGAAACTACAATTATGATTAACTTAGAGGCCATCATGATAGAAGAAGATCGAGTAGTGGATTTTATATTTAGAGAGGCCAATCCAGATGCTCCTATAACTGCTTACTACCAACTAACTAAAATTCCAAAAGCACTTGAGAGAGAAATAGGCAGCATCTTCCTGGGCATGATTTATGTTCTAATGATTCACTTAACGCATGCTCTACTTTACTAAGCACAAGAGACAATAAAGCTAAATGGTTGGAAATGGGTGAAATACAGGCAGTGAAGGATATATTCAACATGGTATGGAGGAATTCAACTTTAAATTCTCAAAGTGAGGAATCTCTCCTTGATATATTCAGTATCCTTCTCCAAATGTTTGAGAAAGGACATCTCTCTTATCCTCAGGATCGAAGAGTATCTATTAAAAACAACCTCGTTATTGTGACATCCAATTTTAGGTCCACAACTATTGTAAAGGGTGGAAGTAATAGAATTGGATTCACTTTCGAAGAAGAACATGAAGACAGATATTCAACCTTAAAAGATTTACTCATGGGGATTTTAAGAAGCCTAATTGGGGTTGAGAACCACATGTATACATATCATGTTGATAATTTGCAATGGATGGCTGATAGTAATTTGCTAGCAAGGCTTGTATATGCATTGATCTCAAGGAGATGTCTTGGAGTATATCAAAATGCAGCAGAAGTACTTTCTGTTATAACTCACCTTCAAGGTCTGGAGATTTGCTTGTTATCTAGAATCAAGATGCCAGACGAGTGAAGTTTGTTGTTCCTCTTTTGGAACTCGATTTAGGAAATTTTTTGGCTGGGTATCAATTGATAAATCAACAACATATATTCTTACAGGTCATATTTCCTGCAAGGAAACGACAATATGAAATTCCCTCTGCTCCACAACTAAAGTTGGTTGCATCAACATTGAAGAAGTTATTAGACATCAAAGATGTAACACTTCCAGTTTGGGTAGACAAGATCCGCATGGAAGAATGTATTCCTAATTTGGAAGAAAATCTAAGAGCTCAAGTTTCAAAAACAATTACACCAGTCAATGCACGAAGATTATTCATTAAGGATTTAGTTCCACATTTTGGAAAGCCATTAGAGGCAGAGACAGTAGTTTGCATGAGGGTGTCCAACCTTTTTGAATCAGGGAACCTCTCATTTCTGGTACACTTCACATGGCCCATCCAAATCCCTAAGCAACAACTGATTTCAACATTTCAAAGTTCTCGGCATTTCGATTCACAAGGTATACCAATTATATATTGTGCATATGTTGATTATCCATGGAGCCCAAGATGGGATATATCTGAATTGATACAACGACATTTTCTTGTACATACTTTATTACATCCTAATTCCATGATTGATGAATTAATAATACAAATGTTTCGTGTCTTAAACAATTTGTTTGCTAAACACAAGGAATCAAGATGAAGGAATCTTGCATTTCCCACTCCAACCATTATACTAGTACAGCCACAAGTTCCCATGATTGAGGATGAATTGATAGTTAGTACTTATGGGGAAGTTTATGAGATCACTTGTGCTATACATCACTACGGAATTGATCATCTAATCATCCATTTTAAAAGGAACTTGAATCAAGCTATTATTGGTCGGTTGTCTCTTGAATTTGTTTTAGATTTACGATTAGATATATACAATGAGATAAGTGCAAAATTTGTCAAGGATAATGCATTGGGTTGGTATATATATAAAATACTTCCCAACTGTAACCTATTGTGGATTTCCAGAAAACAAATTGCAGTTCAATTACCCTTGTTAGAATTCATGTTATATGTGTTGCAAATTAGCGAGAAAACTCCAAGCAAAATTCTATTTGCTAAAAATACAGGCAAAGTATCTTATGTAATTGCGTGCAGTGGACAAGTGGTTTTGTAAGGAAGGACTACTCTCATATTTTATTTCGAGGTTCGACATTCTATTTGAAGATCGTATAGGACCTGCAAAGTTGGTCTTTATTGATGGAGATTATCTCAGAGCTTTACCTAAGTGGATTGACAGTGGTACAAATGATATTGGAAAGACGATAGTTGTTAATTCTTATGATTATATTGAAGTTACAACGGTATCACTTGTTCAAAGGGTTATCGGGTGTGTCCAGTAAACATACCTTATTATTGACCTCATTAGATGTGTGACATTAGGAATAAATTTTGGGGCATATCTTTTCTCGGATCATTTTTGGATTTTGACTGATATAGCCCTTGTTTTTACTCTATTTCAATTGTTTTGCCTAAAACATACATCAGAAGAAGTGTGCAAATGGTCGAAGGAATATGCCTTATCTGTGAATCAAGGATTTCTATAGATGGTCTTATGCTCTTAGATGATGAACATTCTTATGATGACTACAAGGGTGTTGTAAAGGTGAAGGTTAACAAATATGGTGCACAGTTGCTTGAAGCCAATCCATTTATAGCACATGAATTTCAAAACATAAGGAAGAATGTACCAGCTATGGACATTTGGCAGTATCCTATCCTTCAGTTGCTTGAAGACAAACAATCTTGGGAAGGGAGGACTGTAATGTCCCCTTCTGGATGAGAGCTCCTAGAGATAGGCTTAATGGTGTATTTGTTCCCCCATATAGCATATCCTAGGTGAAAATGGGAATTAAATAATTATTTAGT
Organism: Pseudotsuga menziesii; assembly: GCA_001517045.1. NCBI lineage: Eukaryota > Viridiplantae > Streptophyta > Pinopsida > Pinales > Pinaceae > Pseudotsuga > Pseudotsuga menziesii. The sequence continues at coordinate 324,623 of LPNX010477306.1, forward strand.
TTCACTAGAGCATAGTAATTCTAATTTTTAAGTAACATAAGATAATTAAAGTGAAATTAAATTATAACATCACTTTATAACACTTTTTGGAGAAAAGTGGAATAATAGCAAAAAGGGACAAAAAGGGCCAAATGATAGATTATACAAGGGAGTGAGACAACTCACTCTCCTCATTCTAATTTTGGCATTTAAAAAAAAGTGATTGAGAGCTCTTTGGCTCTTAGGGTTGGAAACCCTAGCATGCAATTGGTTTCAATAGTAAAACACATTTTATCTAGCCAATCCTAAGGGAAAATCACTCAGGTTTTCCATATATCTTAAGTAAGGGGAAGTACATCTTCATTCTCAAAAGTTTTTGTGGTCAAGTTGTTGAGTTGTCAATGGAGATTTTGTTATAAATTCTAGTATGTGAAGGAGTAATATGCAGGATGAACTTTCATTCTGAAGCTTTCCATCATCTTATGAATGTCCGTCCATCATTTTTGGGTCTAATACTCCATTGGGAAGATCAAAATTCGTTCCAACTTGATGAAATTAAGTGCAGAGGCCATGGGTTCCATTCCTAGCTGAGTATTATATACTGCACAGGTCCTACCACTCATGGTTTTTAGCAGGAGGTTGTAAGAAGTGTTTCCGGGTTGTTTCCTTCTATTCCAGCGAACTATTCTTCATCCTACAAGTCATTTACGCCCCTAGCAGGACATCCATTGCACCAGCTCCCAAATCATCACCCACAGGCAGTGTACTTATATGTATTTGGAATTGACAAGCAACACCTTGCTCCTTTGGATGTAATATTCAATCCCAGATCTTAAGGTTGATTTCAACATGTTGTATAACCATATTCTGACTATCATATTGTTGCCAAACTTCATTAAAGGTTGTAGCAAATTTCTATAAGTGAATAAATTGCATATTTATATAAGATTTACTATGGATGTTCAAGTTATTACATCACTAGGTCAACTATATAACGTTCTTATTCTATTGATGTTTATAAGTTTCAGGATGGATGTAATTGTAATTTGGGTATTTTTCATTACATGCAACATAAACACTATTGGTTTCCATAAACGAAATGCAAACCCAAAAATATCATAAACCCATCTCAATTCATCCTAAAACTTAACATCAGTGTTAAGGGGAAGTGATACAATTGTTTGACAAAGTATTCAAGACCAAAAAGAGGCAAACATAATACCTTTTAAGCCCAGATCTAATTCGTCATTGGGATCCAGTTCAGTGCTAAGAAATTGTGAGCTGGTTTGAACTCACTCGTTCCAGTCTGGACCAGCCAATACTGATAACACTAGCTAATCACAAAAAGGAGCGAACGCGTCTCTAGGGGTATTAGACCCTTGGTGGGGGGAATAGAAACACCCCTTATTTACCAACCAAGCAAGCCCCTATTGAAACAATGCAATTTTGGTATATCTAGCCAAATTCAAAACAAAAAAAGTAAAGAAGTTGGCTTCAATTCCATTGACCATGTAATGTAATAGCAACATATTACCAATGAATGTCATGGTTATACTAAAATTTTATGAAACGTGTTATCAACTAGCCATGTCAACTAAGGATAACCTTTAATAAATTCATTAGCGTACAATATCAGAGTGATATTTCATTTATTCCCCCCCCTATAGAAGACAAGTTTTCAAAAGGTACCCTACACTTGACTGCAATCCTAAAGCACTATAAATACTCTTAATGCTTGGAGGTTGAGAAACACATCTTGTACCTTTAATCAATTATGATGTCCTTTAGAAGTTAGAACACAATCCACTTAAGTTGTCACTGCTAAAGCCTGAATTAAGCCTTTAAAGTTCATTCGATGACTCAACTGCATGTGAAACATCAATGTTTCTGTGATGTGGCAAAATCCTATTATTTCTGAAAATATATTCCTTGTTGATTACCAATATCAAAATTGTGCAATATAAAATTCCTTTAGTCTTCATATATATAGTGGATGTCCTAAACCATGCAACTCTTACTTTGGCAAATAAGTAAGATGATGTTTTTATGTCTGCGTGAAAATTAAGATAACGATTCAATCTTATGGAGTTATAGATAGCAATAAAACTATATCAAGACATAAGTAAAGCTTTCCCCATATGCATTGGTTTTGTTTTCCTTGGGAGGAAAGTATATTTCCTATGTTTCTAAAATCAGATGTGCTAAGAGAAGCATCTGACTAATTTGGTCCTAAAAGTAAGCACAAATTTTTGTGTTTCATAAGCATTATGTTGTAAAATAATGATATACTTGATTAACAATAGTCCATAGAAAACTCAAGGCACACTCTATATGCATAAGACAAAATGATAAGTACCAACCAATTTCTAAAAAGATCTTGTTCTTACATCATAAACATCTGGAACCTTTGGAGGAGAAAATTTTGTGTGATATGAGCGTCCACTTGATGGTTGCATCCAACAACCAGTAATTCTCTCCTCCAAAATTGAGTCATCGATATCAAAGTTCAGTACTTTATCAATTTTTGCCCCTCTTTTTTCCAACATTTCATCAAGCTACACAAACAAAAGAATGCCTTGAAACAATACAAAATATTTAGAAAATAGAAATAACAAATGACAAATTCTAGAAGAAAGAAATGCAACTATAAAGGACCACATTAGAAGAAAAAAAAAAGAAAAAAATGAAGTAATTTTTTTTTTAATTTCCACATTTCTATTAGTAGCATATATTGTTCACCCATAGATGTCAGGCCTTATGAGTTTGGACTACAGTGCAAGGAAAACCGTCAAGAACAAAGCCTTTCTGTCATGAAGGTTTTTTATTGCTTCATCGATAATTCCAACCACCAAGTCATCAGAGACAAGCTCCCCCTGTATAGCGTAATGCAAATGTGTGTATACAACAATATTAAGGTTTAGATGCAAGGATCATAAAGTCTTCAAAATGGACACAGTTAAAATAAGCATTCAAATATCTGAAAACTAAATTTAATAAAACGTAATTGAAATAACTCATAAAGTTGATGATTAATTCTTTAACACACCCAATCCAGTTTTAAACTTTACCTTTTCCATAGCCTCCTTAGCTTTTATGCCTAAAGGAGTCTTGGTAGACATTGTTGCTCTTAGGTATCTCATGTGGCCAAGTGGCATAAGCAATATTCCTCCTTAATTAATGGAGATTGAGTACCCTTCACTAATCCACGGGGACCTGAAAACCACCATAACTAAATTATTGACTCCAGACAAAAAAGAGTATGAAGAATCTGCATGCAGATCATATCCACATAAAATTGTATGCATAAATTCAGACTCATTTTAGCAATAGCAGAGAATATATTGTGGGAAGTGATGGAAAAAAATGATTAATAACATTGCCTTAAACATCAACTTAGGTGACTAATAGTAACAAAAAAGGGTTTCTAGTATGTCTATAGCTGACAATTCACAAGAACCATGAACATAAGAGTGACTATAAGATCAAAACCAGTTGTGTAAGATAATCTAGATCATATATCCCAAAAATCTTCATTTTTAATACACAAGTTATATATAGTCTAGAATATAGTCAAATTCTGCATGTACAAGCGAATGAAAGGCTTCTTTTAGATGAGAGGAACATGTAAAGTGGTCGACCTATATACAGTTTTGTTATATCAGACACTTTTGCATGGCCCTTTGCCATGTAAAAAACCAGCATTAAACCCACCTTCCAAGCTGGAAGAATGAGTGACAGGATGAATAGGCCATGCAATGCCATATCAGAAAAGTGCCTACTAAAGTTGAATTTTAGATTGTTGTGACAACTCTTAGTCAAGTTGTTCTCATCACCTTGCTTCTGAGAAGCTTTGTTTTCCTGTTGTAAAAATCCTACATTTTCCTCTCTAAATTTGATCATAAATTTTCAACCCACAAAGATTCTATTCAGCTACATTTCCCCTTTGTCTTCCAGTACAAATATCAACTTTGTTACCACACACGTTTATGAAGTATGCATAGATTTTATTTTTAATCATTTAAGTTTAAAACCATTTTAGTATAAAATTCGTATCCTATGAACCACATAAGAGATATGAATGTTGCATGAGTTTGGAAGATGTGGTTAAATATACCACAAGCAAAACAGAGGAACTACATGTACGTTCAACCAAAACTAGATCACAAGACCTACTTTTGACTGATTGAAAACATACCTAAACTTTTTAAGTGACAACATTATTAATTTTTCTTTTCAATTATGAATTTAGATAACTTCTAAGGAGGAAATGTGGGGATTTTCGCTTGCCAACTATAGCAAATCAATGTGTTTTCGCAATACTCAACCATCTGAAAGCACAATCTCACCATCAGAAAATTATAAAAATATGGAACTCGATTCAACATAAGGGTAGAGATTATGGCCATGCTTTCAAATCTAGTCATGATGCCCAAACATACTTAAAGGAAATACAATCCTCAAATGATGTAATCATAATTAAGTCGTTACTCTATCCCTAAATCTATTGGAAGACAAAGTGCCACCAAAGTAAGGAGTTAAGGGAATAATTGTTAATTATGGACAAAATAACTGAATCCATTTTCCTTACTAAAATCAACAAATTATTAAGATACAATAGTGATTAACCATCTTTTATCACATCCTTCCACTAAAAGCACAATGCATATATAATAGGGGTGCACATTATGGATAGGGGATAATGTTAATGTTTACAGTTCAATAACCTAAACACTAGTTGACTTGAAATCGTTTTATATTGAGAATTAAAATAATATGCAGTGATATAGCCAGTGGGATTGTGATTCAGTGGTGGGATGGGTTCTCAAGCTGCCCACCACATATCCAGTTTTCCTAGCAACATGTGCTTTATGTCACCCCCTGTGGGCCAATAAAATCAACAAATTATTAAGATACAATAGCGATTAACCATCTTTTATCATAGCCTGCCACTAAAATCACAATGCATATATAATAGGGGTGCACATTATAGATAGGGGATAATGTTAATGTTTATAGTTCAGCAGCCTAAAGACTAGTTGACTTGAAATCATTTTATATTGAGAATTAAAATAAGATGCAACGATATAGCTAGTGGGGTTGTGATTCAGTGGTGGGATGGGTTCTCAAGCTTCCCACCATATATCCAATCTTCCTAGCAGCATGTGCTTTGTGTCACCCCCTATGGGCCAATTTTCCTACAAAAGAAAGTTGCAACGTGGTTTCCACTCCTGGGTTGTTTTTCCCTCGCAAAGTATGGCCACAAAATCTCTTCCATAATCTAGCTGGTTGAAGCATCACTCTCGAGTTAAAAAAATGCAAGTATACTACTCACCTTGAAAATTCATCATAATGGCAGCAATATAGGGAAAACCCTCGTTTGTTACAGATAAAATGGTGCAGCCATTTCCATTTACTCTGAACTACAAATCAAGCAATCCCATATAGTTGTACTTACATGCCAATTTGTCTCTTGGTTGCATTGACTTCTTTTGTACATTTGAGGAGATTATTAAAGTTTTGATTTCAATGAAAGGATTACAATAACCCCTGCACAATAGAGCTTACAAAAAATTCCTATTAAGTGTTAAAAAAAGGTTCCTCAAGGGGAAGTATTGAACTCCAAATGCAAGGGAAAGGTAAGTAAACCCTCGATGTGATTCTAAACACTGTGATTAAAAATTGAAGACAAACAAATTGAGCAGATCTTCTAACAAGACAGAAAAGAAATGCACCTTGAGATCAAATATTGGTCATGCAGTAAAACTAGAAGTATGTGGAAGACATGCCCTTAATGGGATTGCAAAAGATGCAACTACACATTGCAAGAAGACATGATCATGGAGATGAGCCTGACAAATGGGGAAACAAGTGTGCTATGAGAAGAGGCATTGGTCTAAGGACCCTTCATATAAAACATGGAAAATCCACTAAGTCAAACTCAACTTAGCACAAAAAACAAGCCGAATTGACTAATTTGCAAGTCAAACTCCCTGCCAGTGAGTTTGAATGCCCGACAACAAGTTGACTTGCAAGTACTCTTGTATCAAACTATGGCCTAACCTGTGAGTAGTCACCGAGTTTTTTCATGAATCAGCAAGTTTGACTCACAAGCTCAATGAAAAAATTGGTGGCCCCTTTATAAGTTTATATAAATCAGACAGGTAAATACATTGTCTTTCTGCTTGGAAAAAGTAGTAGAGTGTTCCCCAAATTTTTTCATGTCCAAATCAATCTGTTACTCTCTCAGCTCACCAAGATTTTTGTCAAATTGAGTTTTGTAACTTTGTTAAGGACCTTTCATGTTAGTAGGATCACTATGATTGCATTGTAGGCAAGCATGATGAATTAGGTCAGTGTAGACCTTAACCATGGAGGAAAGGATCTTGCCTTACCACAAGGCATTGATCTCAGCATCGCCATGTCTAGAAAAACAAATTATGTGTTCTTTAACCTTTTAATTTGATGCAAATCGTAAGATAAGTTATTCATGGTATTTTTACCAAAGCAACACATGTGTGTTCTATATGGGATGCAAATTCACTTTTCTCTTGGCCATCGTTTGAACATGGAGAACCACCCCTTGAAGAACATGGAGTTCCTTGAGCAACAGTTCAAACTTGAGTGCTCGTGACTACCAATATGGAGTTCCTTGAGCAACGGTTCAATATTGAGTGCTCGTGATTGCCCCATATTTTGATAGTGACTGATAATTTCCCGGTTTATGCCAATTGCATAGCATAGAAGTAAAAAACATGAAAAAAATAATGAGAACCTCTCCAAAATATGAACATGTTTTAGCCATAAAGTGGGGAATTAAATTAAATTCATCCATAATCAATTTTACAATTTTTTCCAAATCCAAGCTTTCACGAGTTGAATTTTCCATGAAAGGACCACCTCTGGAAAAATATAATCTATAAAAGAGTTGCATGATTGCAATTACATGGGGTCTAGAAGTAGACTTCATCCACCCTTTGAGCTCTTCCATGAGCTCACTAAGAAGATCCAAAGATTTTACTGCACGCTTTGAAGTAGTAAGAGTGACCATTTTTATATCATTTGTATCCCTAAGGAAATCTATGTTTTCATTGCCTTCCATGGGAGGATTTAAAGAAGGTGCACTTCACAAATTGATCCCAATCACGACTTGTAATAGACTCTCATCACTAAACAGTTGCACCACTAAAATGTGATCTCACTCCCATTAGTTGAACCGCAATCAAAATATGGACAAACATTACAATGCCAGTGGCACCTAAGAATGGGAATAGTTGAGCAACCATCACAACATTATTGTATAGAAGATGTATTGTATCTTCCTCAATCATCCCCTGACCACTATCCCTAGTTGCACCACTCACATCAGAAGGCGGTGGCATTGACCTCGTATTCTCTATCATATCATCTATTGCCAACATGTTTGCTTTGGGAAAGGAACCTAAAGTAATCTTCAAGACATTTCCAATCTCCACAAAAAAAATAGAAACAAAAGTAACATAATGGAATTTAGGAGTTGCCAAAATAATTCTTATAGATAAAATGTCAAGATTTCTCACACTGGAAATCAAATGCAATAGGCACATTCTAAAGTGGAGTGAAAACCTGCAGGATGTTTATACCACCTCGTAGGAAGCAAAAAGAAGTCTTTTAAGCAATATAACAGTAGGTGAGATAGTGGTTCTTATTGTTTCACCATTATTTCCATGTAATCCAAGGCATTCTGCATAGTTGTAGATAAGCTCCACAACAGGCACACAAATAGTGTTAATGGTTTTCGTATCTGGTTGCTCAAGTTTTGGAATCTTCCAAAGAACTTTAATTAACCCATCAACAACTCTAGATCCTGCAAATGAGTAGTCTCTTATGAATAAGAGATAAAGGTATTTTAAGAATAAAATTGACATACATAATCTCAATATAAAATGGAAGAAGAAATATTTTCCTTTGTCACAAAATACAACATAGCTAATCCACACTGATTTAAGATATCAAAATTCCAACAATTTCCTAGAGATTGTTGACATTTACAAGGGTTAACCTTGACATGGGAATGAGCAAAGATGTAAGTGGTTTTGGGCACACGATTTTGGTAGCTTGTGGTTTCTTGCTAGTTGTATTTGCATGTAAAGAACCCTATAAATAGGGTTGTAATCCTCCTTTGTAATGTGATAAAGTGAGTAGGGGAGATGCTCTCTTTGCAGCATTGGCCTGCTTCGACCAAGGACCAATAATAAGTTTATTATTGATGGTTGGTTTTTCCCTACTGTTTTTTCCAGGATATATTTGGTGTTGTTGCTATTGCATTTGTTGTTATTTGTATTTATTTTATCTTGCATATTTATTCCTAACCGCAACAACTAAATATTAATTATTTGAAATTCAATAGTAACATCCTATCTCTATTGCAGTAGATATATTATACCGTAGTTGTTACTATATTAATCATAATGCATGAAAAGGGAGGAATCTTTCTTCATGCCACCACCTTTCCTCTGTGGGTGGGATTGGACAAATATCTCAACTTTCTAGTGTAATTCCATTTATTATTCTTAGAAAAATTAAGGTTAGGATCTTCATTATTCAAATGGATACTCTTACTGCAGTAGTCGAATTCATATTTGCAGATGGATGGCTCACTCCTAGTAATATAATGGATGATAGCCTAGATGGCTATATGGTGGGAAGCGGTTGTACAAAGAAAAGGGAAAATTCTCATGGGAAGGGGAAAGATGGAAGTTTGTGCATGCATAAAGATTCATTAATAATCACTTTAGAAGAGATAAGGGTATACTAAATTGTTGACTTGGAACAAAATCAGAATCTGAAAAACATAGAGCCAGAAGAACCAGGATCTAAGCAAGCATCAGTTGGACCAAAGGAGATGGAAAAGCTTCTAACATTTATTTACTATTTTATGAGGAAAACACCTAAAAAAGATAAACTGTCAATAATCAACATGGAATTTTAAACGGAAGATGAGCATAAATATCTTGAGATCACTTTCAAGGGATCTTTACTTCCACAAGTTCAAATTGTCATGGTACACAAAGAGAGGTTAAATAGCAGTAGAAAAGGAAGTCATGTTGTTACTCTCTCAATTTATAAGCAATCTTCTCTTCCTGCCCCTAATCGGGGTATGTTTTGGTATGGAAGAAACCCATTGGTTTTTCTAGAGAATTTTAAAGGAAAAAAAATGTCAATCCTTGGCAATGATCTTTTATAAATGTTTCAACAACCTTGGAAGCCTTAACAACATGAAAACAACAAACGCTTGAAAAGTATAATGCATATAAGCACTTTGCGATAGTTAATGATTTCATTTAAAACATGAAGAGAATCTAAAGAGGTATGTTACTTGTTTATATGTTTGTTTGGGATTTTTGTGTTACTTTGTCCCGATGAAAAAAAATTGTATATGAAATACAATTAGAGTTATGAATGTGAATTCTTTTGTTAGAGAGATGTATGTCTATGTTATGGAAACAATATGTTGATACGTTCAAAGCTAACCATTATGGTCCACTACTTGAGAAAGAAAATACTTTAACACTTCTTTGAGTTAATATGGTTATTATGTACAAGTTTAGTTGACATAGTTCCTAGTTCACGCGAGGCTACACAAGAAAGCATTGTTCAATAAATAATATTAAGTTTTTTTTTGTTTAATGTGAAAAAAAAATACTATGCGAACTTTCTTGTGTAGCCTCAGCTTGGTCGAGCTTGCCGACTACCTTGAAGAATAACCATTGCTTCAAGACTGCGGGGTTGGTTTGACGTGCTTGGGACCTCTATCTGTTGTTGCGCGTGGTCAAGGTAGTCTTGCCTGCGTTTTTTCACATTTGAAACCATCCCTTCTGGCGAGGATTCGAAGTTGGGTCAAATCAGTGCGTGGTATACAGTGGGGCTTTTGGGCGCCATCCATCGACACATCTTCCCGCGAGATGCTCGTGGACTGATTTTCCAGAATCACGTGACAGAAAAAAACTAAAACTGATGTTTCTTGCGTTCTTTTGCCTTTCACTCTTGCTGCCAGTCTATTTCTGTTATAACAGGGTACATTCATCCAACCGACGATTGTGCATTGACAAATTAGGTTGCTATGTAACAATACTACAGTTTTAATACCATACTTGTTCCAGGTAAGGACCATATGAATTATTCTACTCATCTTTTTTTTTTTTAATCGTATGTATGCGATTTAAGCAAAAATACAAAATATACATTGATATGTGCTTGGAAGCACTCATAGAATCTCCTTATGAGCATCAAAAGTGTTCTAACCTAGCTGTGCACTGAACCTCCTCGAGGAACTATTTTTAGACACTACTAGTTCATCACCGTCTTCCCTAATCCTTATTGCACTATGTTGAAGTATTTGGAAAAAATAGTTCCATACTACTGCCTCCTCTTCGTGGAGCCCCAAACTAATTTTTTCCTTTCCATCCTTGGTTCCAAACAGAAGAATTGTCTGGGTTTGCTACCTCTGCGAAATAATGAAGGCCCTTCAGGTTTAGTGTGTTAATCAATGGCTTAGGTTATCTATATTTCCTGCAAAACCCACCCAAGGATCCCCCTTGATTCTCGGTCTGGCTCCATTTCATATTCTTCATGCCAACAACTATTGAGAAAGATTTGACTAGGGCTTTTCATATTATAGAGGCTACTGCTACTGTTTTCATTGGAAGTCTGATCCGTTCGTCAAAGGATAGAGGATCAAAGTACTCATGAAGCATCAGTTGCTTCCATAATTCATCACGTTTTAAAACCCTCCATAGACTCTTTTCTCCCAGAGCTTGACCAAATTAATGTATATTCTTCACCCCATCACCCCACTTCCTTTGGTTTTGTTATCTTGTTCCATTTTACTAGTCGTACACCTTCCCTTTCTTTTTTCCCCTGTCCATAAGAAATTAAAACATTTCTTTATTATTTTTTGAAATATAAGCTTATGAATGCAGGTAAATAGGAATAATGTCCAAGATTGATTTTACCAAAGTTAGTCTTCCTTGTCTTGATAACCACCTATAGCACCAATTTGAGATTTTGTCTTCTATTTTTCATAGAGTGAGTTCCTCTCTTTAAAATTATAAACGTTAGTCTTCAACATGAAACCCAGATACTTCACATCATTATCAAGGAGGATTCATGGAAAGGAAGGATTTGAACGACCCTTCATTCTTGTTCAGCGGCTAAACCATTGAATAAAATAGTAGATTTGTGAGAATTTACTTCTATCTTAGTTGCTTTACAATATAAATTTTGAATTTCCAAATATATATTATACATTATCTGCTTTTTCATATTGCCTAAACCAAACAAGATAACATCATCCACAAATAATAAATGGGATAGAGTTAAAGATCTACATATAGTAATCTCCTTTAAAGCACCTTCACTTTTAAACTCTTTAACCTCTGTGTTTAGACCTTCAACGACCAAAACGAAAAGGAAGGGTGACATAAGACAATTGCCTTAATGCGATAAAAAAATCTGGAGGTTGACCCATTGATTAATAAAGCAAAGGAGACTAAAGACAAACGACACATATCCAATTTACCATTTGTAGATTCATTCCAAGATGAATTAATATAAGTCTAAGATACAACTAGCTTACCGTGTCAAATGCCTTTGAGAATGCATTTTTTTTTAATGGAAGGAAAGCCTTCTCGAGCCACCCTTGCCACATGTGAATCTCTCCATGCTGTAAGAATCCAAACTTCTCTTGAGAGATGGAATTTGAGATGACATTCTTTAACCTGTTGGCTATTGTTTTGTAGACAGTATTGTTGGCTTGTAGTCCTCAAAAGCTTTAGGATTCTTCTTCTTTGGGATGAGGCCTATGAAAGTTGAGTTGATGGAACATGTTACCCCATTTTGCATGGGTGTCCACATGTGATTTGATCACACTCTTGAAAGGTGGGTGACATTGTTCAGGATGATGTTTTGCTTAGTTTTGATGATGCCCCAGTTACTGTTGAAGGTTGGAAAATGCCAAAGTCAAGGTGAATGAGGCAAGGAGCAAGCTGACTTACCAGGTCTGGGCATGAAACAACTATCAAGGGGCCTTAATTCTTGAGTCTAGGCGAATATGGGTGCAACCTAGGGAGTTTTGGGCAATGAGACAACCCTGATCAGCAATTCTGACTCCTGAGCCTTCTTGCAGCATACAAAAGGAGTTATGAGCACTCCTGGATTCATTTCCACCATCAAACAACGGTCATTTTGAGCTCTGGGCATAAGGTCAGCCCTAAAAACAAATCCTGTGAATAAAGACATCACTATATTTCCATGTCTATGCATAAAGGAGGCAATTCTGGGCGTGAACAACCCAATTAAAAGTGATGAAAAATGAAAGAAACAGTATTTGGGGAATGCTGGGTTACATTCAAGGGTTGAAATGTCATCAAAATCCAATTCTGGGGCAGGTCTGAAGCAGGTCTGGCAATTTCTGAACATTTTTTAACACTTTGACACCCGAAGCAGCAGTCAAGCATAGTCAAGAATGAATTCTGGGCTTTCTCTTGAAGGAGATCAGTAGAAAACAACAATTTCTGGGCATTTTTCCTTGTACAGCAGTCCCAAAACAGTCCTGACATAGCACTTGTGACTCGTGAGAGCCCAAAATGTTAAAGTTAGTGCAGCTGTGAGATCCATTCTTAGGGAGGATGGTACCCTAGTCAGTTAACTAGGGCAAAGTAAGACCCTAGAAGGTACCCTAGGGCCCCCAGTAGTCTCTCGGCGTTTTTGGTCTGGGACCAAGTAGGTTGATGCCATGGCAAAGTCCCTAACATATGGTTAGGGCCTCTATATGTCTCTAGGGTATTTTGGTCTGGGACCAGACAGTTTCTTGGACACGATGTCCAAGTAGATCCTATAGGTTGAGACAGAGACTTCCTGGTCTGGGACCAGGCAAATTCTTGGTCTGGGACCAAGCAGTTCCTGCAGGAGCATTCCTGGTCAGTTAACCAGGCGAATCTTGGCCAAGATGTCCAAGATGATGATGTGTGATGCCCTCTATCCTAATCGGTTATTGCTAGGCTGTTTCTCAAGGGACTGGCCACCCCTTGATGATGTCACTAGCACCTAACCCATAGGAGTAGTATTGAGGACCAAAGGATCGCATCATCCAGTTTGGATCTTCTCCTTATACGATGGTGATAAAGATATATGAAGCAATGTACCTTGAGAGAGAGAAAAGATTAAAGTCCTTGGTCTTGTTGGTCCTATGGGTAAAAGGGGTTGTTTGTCCACCTTTATGGTACACCTTGGTCTTGTGGGTATGAGGGTTGTCTTACCTTCTTATTGTGACCCCCTTTGGTTGACTTATGGTCCTTTATCTTACTTGGTCCTAGCACTCTTATTGTGTGTACCTTTGGTATGATGACTTTTACTTTATGGTTTTTATTTTCGGACCATTGGTACCCTATCCTAAGTCAGCTTAACTTTACTGTTTTTATTTTTGGACCTTTGGTACCCTATTCTAAGTCAACCTTATTTTATTTTATACTTTTATTGGTAACGATCCTAAGTCTTAGGGGTTGCCTAAGAGACCTTTCTAGAAGGCTTGTCAAGATTATAAATTAAGTTGCTAACTTTATTCTTGAGGGCATCTTGACATAAGAAAAGTTCAGATCTGATCCTTGTCTGTGTGTGACGCCTAGTGTTATTTTGAAGTTTCTGCTGCTCCTATCTTCTTGTAAACTGAGCTGTGATTGTGTTATCACTTCTTGAGCAGATCTGTGACTGTATGTTGCTCCGTTGACTGGGCAGTGGACTGTTTGGGCTGGCTGTGAGCTGTTGTGACTGTAGCTGCCCTTTCCTAACACGCCGATCGTGAGATGTTTTGTTACCTCTGTTGCTAGGTCATGATTGCTAGGAACTTTTAAGGCTACCGTGACTGTGTATTCTCTGGGCTGTGACTGTTTTCTCTGCTGGGCCGTGACCGTATTTTCTCTGCTGCCAACGTGACTGTGTCTTCTCTGCTGGCTTGACTGTGTGTCTTCTCTGCCAACGTCACTGTGTCTTCTCTGCTGGCTTGACTATGTGTCTCTTCTGCCATCGTGACTGTGTCTTCTCTGCTGCCAGCGTGACTGTATTTTCTCTACTGCTAGCATGACTGTGTCTTCTCTGCTTGCTTGACGGTGTCTCTTCTGCCAGCGTGACTGTGTCTTCCCTACTGCCAGTGTGACTGTGTCTTTTCTGCTGGCTTGACTGTGTGTCTTCTCTGCCAGTGTGACTGTCTTCTCTGCTGGCGTGACTGTGTGTCTCTCTGCTGGCGTGACCGTGTTTCTTGACTGAGCTGTGATCCGTGTCTTTGCCTTCTTAAGAAATGCTGCTGAAGTCTGGATAAAGGATTGAAGTTTCTCTTTATGTTGATTAAGAATCTGAGGTCTGTACCCTTACTACTATAACCCTCTTAAGCTCTCTCTCAAGGTACGTCATTTGTTCATCTAGGTGACTTGTCCCTTCGGTGACAAGATCAGAACCTAAAAAGTATTTGAGTATAAAGTTGATCCAAAACAATACTAGACCAACATTGTTATTATTCTTTGTTACTGTTTATTTCCTATACATTGCCATTTACTGTTCATTAGTTTAACTTCGTTATTACTGTTTATGTTCTATACATTGCAATTGGAAAAAACATCTGAAGGACCAACTTTAACGCAGTGACCAATGGAGTGTTAACGTTGAAAGATGAAAATTATGTTTGAATTTTATTGTAGCAGTACTATTCTGGATCTAACCTTGGTTTTAGTTTTGTTTATGCGTTAAAGTATATCAAATCCTAACCTAACCCTGAACTTTAACACAAAACCATCAAATCCTCCTCTCAATCGTCAAGGCTAGACCCAATCGGCATGGTAGGATTAATTTTGTTCTTATGCCCCTGAACTTTAAAATTGTTTGATATTAATAAAAAGTAAGCTAAATAACTTATTCAGAGTCGTTAAATTGAGCTCCTAGGATTATTACTTTATTACTCAATAAGATTCTATCTTCAAATGATTTGTTTGGTAAAATTGGGAGATGAAACCACACTCAATTGTTTGAAATCTTATTTATTTGAAAATTTCTTGAGTAAAATGTAAGCGGAGCTAACAAAACCACCATAAGGCTCTCGGTAAATGCAACAATATACTCATTCAGAGCTCAACATATCACTTGTAGGAATTGATGACACATATTAACACTCCTCCTAATAGTTAATTGAGTGTAGATCTGGTGGTTGGGAGGAATGTTGTTATACTCCCCACCCGGGTTCAAATCTCACTATGTGACATGTTATGTAATTGATACATGTGAAAAAAAAACACTCTTCTTAATCGCTCCGGCTAAACCCAATTGGCATGGCATGTTTAGTTGAGTTCTTATCTTTCGTTGGATATTTAATAAATATTGAATCACACCTTTTAGTGTAATTGCTAATTATATTATATTTTTTATTTTTATTTTTATTTATCCGTCGAAATAAAATATTGCACATAAATTGTGGTACTGAACACGATTAGGAAAAAGCCAAAACAATCTAGTATTATTTATCCCCAACTCCACTCTGGCAGAGATATATTACTTGACCGATCCCAAACGAAGTTGCAAAATAAATTATTGTTGTTCAGGGGACTGAAGGCAGGAGTCTAAAACATAACCAACACTACCCTACTCAGTAAGTTGAATCTCCCATTTTTATGGAGAGGATAGGCCTTTAATGTTGTTCTTCATGGTGGGTATATATTCTTTGAAATTATTTCAATCAATCCTGTGGGCGTTTTCTTTTTGTCAATATGTTTGAGATGATTCTTACTAAAACATTTAATCGTCTACGCCTAGCATTCTTCCCTTCTCCATCACGGTTGTTTGAATCACTTTTGTTTGTAAACCCTCACATGTTGAATGTTCACTATCCACAGTCTTGGAATTTGGGATTAGGCTAGGAACTTGATCACTAAATCCATTACCCGCCGTTGGAGAGATCGTCGTGCCATTCTTATCACTGGAAAACCTAGCATTCAACGATTGAACTATTGTCCAAACGTCGCTCCTGCCATGTGGGTTTAAAATTTAATCGAGAGGATGCTCCCATGAAAGACTCCTGTGACGGTAAACATTATCAAAGCTACTCGAGCATCCCTGACCAACAAAAATGATCACCGAATCCTCTTCTACACCAATTGAGCAACCCCCCTTCACGTATCTAGTATAACCAACATAAAGCTAATATGTACGACCCATATCTGTACATGTACGTACCTCACTCATACCTATACATCACGCATCCTTATGGTCCTGTTTGATTTTCCTCATTTTGCGTTCTTCATTCACCCATATCTGTACATGTACGGACCTCACTCGTATCCATACAATATGTTGAATTTTTAGCTACTTTCCTAAACTGGTAATTATGAATGCAATTTTAAAATTTTCTTTTGCATAATTACACATGAAAGTATCAACAATATTAAATCATATATGAGTAATATGACATTAACCAATTTCAACAGTAAATAAAATATGGCAGAAAGTAAACACATCACATCACAATAATTATGTACAGTAGACACCATGATTTACCCTGGGAAAACCCTCTTTCCTTCAGAGGAGAAAAAACTCAACAACCTTTCTTATGATATATTCGTGATAGATGAATAAGTATACATCAAATGACCACGAACAACAAAACCCATTCACACATAAGGGTATACAGAAATAGAGAGACTGAGTATTTATCTTTTCATTTAGAACATGTAGTTGCATTGTCATGTGGATCACATCAAGGGCTGTCACAAAGCCCTAGTCTAGCTGTAGGAGCCAGTGCCTTGATCTCTCCATTACATGGTCCCAACCTTTATCCACACACATACAACCGTGTGGGATTCAAGACAATGCATATTTAATCTCAGATCTGAACTGTAGCATGAAGAGAGCCCTTTCAATGATGACATCATCCCATGAGAAACATAGATGACACTCTGTGGCAGCCCTTTACAAGATGAATATAGCTTGAGTCAAGAAGATAGATAAAGTGCTGCTTGTAGATGAGAAGGTAACCTAAACAAGGTAACTGCTGCCACTAGCTAGACTGCTTCAAGAGAAAACTGATATGTATAAGATAGAGGGTTGTCTGTAGATGAAACCCTTCATCAAACCCTGACCACTGTCATCATTGATCTGGGATACCAAGAGAAGAAAGCTGACTGCAAATGAAACTCTGAGCAAGATGACCACTGTCATCAAACCCTTACCATTGCCATTTCTGATCTGCTGTACCTGTTGACCAAAAGAGATAACTCTGAGGCTGCCCTTGACTGTAAAATGCTGCTGCTGACTGTCTCTGACTTTTCTGAGGTTGCTGCTGACTATCTGAGGCTACCGTTGACTAAATAAACCTGTTCAAGGTTGGTTGGAAGCCTATCTCAGTTCTTTAGGGTTGCTCTAGGCTGGCTGCAACCTTATCTCAGCCCTTTAGGGCCAGCTCAGGGCTGCTCTAGGCTGGCCGTAGCTCTATCTCAGTCCTTTAGGGGCTGCTCTAGGTTGGTCCCAGCCTTTGCAAGGGTGCCGGTAGAGTTAGGTGCCAGGGGAGTACCCTAACAAGGGTGTTGTAGGACGTGTAAAGGCCCTAACAGACTGCTGTTGGGGTTAGGATGGCCTCCTCAAACTAAACAAACCTCACACTCAAAGCAAAAGATCCTTGTGGCTGCCTTCAAGGATGAACCAGACCTTTGATGTGGAAGATAGAGAAGCATATCAGC
Organism: Pseudotsuga menziesii; assembly: GCA_001517045.1. NCBI lineage: Eukaryota > Viridiplantae > Streptophyta > Pinopsida > Pinales > Pinaceae > Pseudotsuga > Pseudotsuga menziesii. Next base: position 342,352 of record LPNX010477306.1, read on the forward strand.
ACAAACCCCACGAACTTTCCTTGTTGGATCAGAGATGAAGATCATGTGTAAAGTATGTTTCTCAAATGAGAGTGCGTCTCTACTTATAATCCATCAATGAGAAAGATAAATCTATAAGTTAAGGAAACCACTCGTAGGGTCTTTTAATCTTTTTGGTCTTTTTGACCTTTTGGTCTTTTTAATCTTTTGGTCTTTTTGACCTTTTGGTTTTTTTATTCTTTGTGGTCTTTTAAATCTTTTGGTCTTTTCGACCTTTTGGTGTTTTTAATATTTTGAGGTCTTTCATTAGTGGGATTTTGGTCTTTCACTGGCTTTCCATAACCATAGTTCCTTAAACAAGTCACCTTAGACCCTTCTCTTGGTCTTTATGGTCCACACGAGCCAAATCATCATATACATGCAACTAGATCATTAAAAGCTCCTTTTCTAATCTCTCATGAAGGCTTAGAACTACAGTACTGCTAGATACAAAATGAAAATACGAAATAGCCACAGGGAAGAATATCATAGCTCATCAATGGTACTAGCCACTGTCAATCATCCTCCTGCTCCTCCATGTCAAAATTAGTATTATTGTCATAGCTCTTTCCTCTATCCTCCTCCTCTTCCCTGTGGCTATTTCGTATTTTCATTTCCAATTCAGAAGATTGCCATGTAATTGTGGAAAATAGATGTAATTGATGTATTGGAAATGGCATGGGTTAGGAATATGTTATTGGTTAAAGGTGATTTGGAGGGTGGTGGGTGTGTAGTTGGCAAAACATGGAATCTGGCCTATTTGAAGAGCAAAAATCTTATATGCAAAATAAAGACTAATAATAACATTATCAACATCATTAATACCATTGACATGAATAAAACATGTATACCATCCTAGGTCCGTGAAATGTCATATTCCATTAAGCACAATTAAATCGAGATATTTGCCTAGATTTATTGAGTGCCTACCTACCATAAATAACACTAAAAGTTTCAATCGAATGCCTTAATAATCCCATGTTATGCGGGCAAACTTGTCCAGCCTTAAAGGATTAGATTAATGCGAGATTCCTAAAATGAGTGAGATACTCGATCTCTCTAATTTGTTTTTGGTGCGTTATTATATCTATTCCATTTTTTTTGCTTTTCTTCTTATTGTCAATGGTACCTCTTATTAAGAAATCTTTGAGCTAAGTTCTATGGATGAAGATATACTTGCACCACCAAAATGTCTTCCTTTAATGACAAGTGCATTTGAAGTTATACAAGTGATGTTGTTTTATTATTAAACATTTCTAAAATTTCCATTATATGGTAATATCTTGTTCTATTGGAATGTTTATTTGTGATGTGTGTGTATATATATTCGATATACATGATTACTTTATTGCTTTATTGTATTTTCATTCATAACTTAACAGAGCATCCTGTTGATTTTCAGCACGACAAATTCCTAGATGCAATAAGGTGAACACAAACAAATTTAAACAAAGGAGATTAGTATGGGCAGGATAAATGGGGCAGATGGGGATATCCTTTTTTTAAATAAAACTTGCAATGACTTGGAGGAAAATTATAGTTTTGGTGAACACAATAAGAAGACCAATGATTTTTTGGATACATGCGAGCAGAAACATGAAATTGATGGCAGTTGTGCTCAAGTTCATCGATCACCTTTGTCAGTATGTGCTGACGAGATAGAATACGAAGATAACTCTTCATCCGGAGCGGAGTATAGGTATGGAATCATTTATCTCGTGACTAGTTTTTCTATTTCTTTGATGGTGTCAACCAGTGTTAGGTTGGCGTATCTCTTTTTGCCTCATTAAGTGCATGTGTTGAAAACCCTTGTTTCACAGCAAGCTGGTTTAATGAACAATTTCTAGGAAATTCTTGAACAATTTAAACACACTGTAAACAATTTAACAGGCTGAAAATAAACACATGCACATCACACAATTTGACACAAATATTTTTGGCAAAGCTGCCCTGGAAAAACCCCCACGGGGAAAACCAGTTTAAGATGAGAGCTTTATTTCTTCAGTAAAATGTAGGACAGAAATTAAATGCACATGTACAGCAAACCCTAACCGTACAATCTCCTCGAATTCCGTGCCAAAACAGACAGCAGGCCGTACAGCAGATCAGCCGTACAATTGCCTCGAAATTCGTGCCCTAATTAATGCAGTCCGTACACCTGTCAGTACAGCAATAAATGCAGCCGTACATACCTCGAAATCTGTGCCGATTTGCTCAGCCGTACACATGTCCGTACTCCTCGATAACTGTGCAGCATTTAATTCGGCCGTACACCTCGGGAATCGTGCAGACCTGGCCGTACTTCCTCCTCGAAATCCGAGCCAATAAATGCAGCCGTACAATGCATTAAATGTGGCCGTACACCAGTAATTAATGCAGCCGTACTATCTCGGGAACTGTGCAGGCAGTTTGCTGAAAACTTCAACTTCAAACCCTAACTTGGAATTTTGACCTCCTTGAGCAATTCGACCTCCTGAGCTCCTTCATCTGTAAAATGAAAAGTGATTTGACTTTTGCCTCCCTCACTCCTTTTTATAACATCACAGTGAGAGTGAATATCTCATTTATTTATTTCTCATAAATAAATTCACTCACTTACTCACTTTATAAAAAGTGACTTTAGTCATAAAGTCACATTTAAGTGACTTTAATGTGAGGGTCACATTTTCCCTCTTAAGTGACTCAGGCAAAATAAAGTCACTTAGGGAACTCCTGGCTAGGTACAAAAATCAACAGCATGACTATGCAATTAAGATGCTTATATGAAATTATTGTGTTATATAGAAAGAAATAATTTACTATAATATTGCCATTTTATTGAACAATCTTTAGAAATACATTTTCTAGTACTGTTGTATTCATTGGACAGTTGTGGAAGTAGATAAAAAAGCATGGGATTATTTGGTGCAAATTTATTACTTGGATCACTGCCACAACTAATTATTTGTTGAATTCATTAGGTATTTGCATTATCTCGTTTGCTTGGTTATGAGCTTATTAGAAACTAGCATTGGAACAAATGGCTGTCTTGATCTGAATACACTTGGAAGTTTGATTTAGATAAGTTGTAGTTTGAATTGGTGGCACTTGCCAAATCTAGTTACAAATCAGAGTAGTAGAATTAGTTGCCACTCAAGTTCACTTTTAAATTGTTGAAAAGCTGAAACCTATAACAACTCAAATCCTTGTGCTTCAATCCATCAGGGAAAAGTTATGGCATGAATGCGTAGATGTAACAAATATAAGCATGGAATAAAATACGATAGGGGATAGAAGAACAAGAGGGGACGCGCTTCAGGATTTGGGGGCCATTGCCATTTTCCAAGGAATGTCATTGAGGACATGGATGATGGGGGATGCCCTCTTGTCATTAGGACATCTCCCACAAAAATGGGGGTGCCCAAGGTATGTGCCATAGTTTTAAAATCGGTCAAACCGGTTTCGGTTTCAGCCGATTTACCGATTTGATGGCCAATCGAGTCAAATTGGTTTGTAGATCGGTTTGGTACCGGACCGATTCGGCACCGAACCGGCCGATTTGGACACCGGCCGATTCAGTACTGAACCGATCGAATCGATCGATTTTTCTGGGGACATGCAAACGTATAAAAACACAGTAGTTTCGATTTTTTGTTGTTTTTTCTCTTAAATTAGGCTTTAGCTAAGTGGCTATGTAAGTAACCCTTAAAGGAAACAATTGGGTTATCATTCTACCCTAATCGACTCTCCTATTATGCTGAATGGTGATGACATAATTGTACTGTTGTTGCACTGGAAAATCAGAGGTGAAATGACCAAATCGACCTTACAATGAAACCCTCATACGCTAAATGAAAGGCATTTCTTCAAACTAAAAACAATTGAATTTTGTTAGCGGGTTATTCTACATGTTTCATAATTTTTTTGAGGGCTTGATCAAGGTTTTGTGCCACTGTTTTCTTCTCATGTCGATGATTGTCACTCTACCCTATTTGGCCTCTCTTGGTATGCCACATATAAGATTGATAGACTCAAATAATTAACGAAATACAGAATGATTCTTATATGGTATATACATGAGCAAACTTTGGATATTTTGTCTCCAATGCTTTGGAATCATGGATTAGAATCTTAAAAATGTTGTTTTTCTTTAAAATTTAAATATTATATTTTGAGTAAACCGAGTCATTATATTCAAATCGGCCGATTCATGACCGATTTATTACCGATTCCAAGTTGACTGGGACCCTTAATTCTGAGTCCGATTTTGATTTTTAAAACTATGGTATGTGCCTTAATGGTTTTGGGGACATTTGGATGGCTCCTGTACAAATCAGTGTCTGTGAGCAATGTTATCAGAACCGGACCAGTCATTGAACCGGCAGAGCCCAAAATGTGAATCGGACTGGAACTAGAAAAAATACTGGTAAAAGAACCGGTAGACTAAAAATACATAAAATATTCATATTTTGTAAAAAACATATATATTCTGTGCATACATATTGTCATGTCCCCTTTCTAGCAGCATATGGATACACTCCACTTACCCATTAGGTTCCCATGGGTTCAAGTGGGAATTAATTATATCCGGGGATTAATTAAAATAATAATAAAATTGCCTAGTGAAAAATTGTAAAAATTCATATGAGGCAAATTTGTCCACTTATGGATCGGGATTATAGTTAGGTGTGAAAGGGTCCCAAGAGGTGTTATTATTGCTTATTAAGTGTTCAAAATGTTAAAGAGGCACTCAGGTCAAGTTTGGACCAAATCTGGCCCACTTCCATAAAACAAGGAAATTCCATGATTTAAGGGAAGTTGTTGGAATTCTACATTGGGACTTAAATCTCCCTTGAGGTGGTTATGAGTTTTAATGATGAATATTGAGTCCAAGAGGTCAAAATCATCTTTGTGGAGCTGTAGGTGTTCCAAGGGGGGTGCACTTGTAGAGGTTCATTAAAGAAATGGTCAAACCCAAGCATCTTTGACTGGATCTCTTCAAAAGAGTTGGAAGTGGTTGATATTTTGGGGGAACATGGTTTATTCTTGCCCATGGTATTTGCCCATGGTTTTGGGGGTCCTCTAAGTCTGTATAAACATTGAACAACAACTATCACACTTCCAAGGGCAGGATAATTTTTGATATTGAAATTATTATGAGTTTGCTTAAAGCAAATTCTACAGCTTGTGAGATGTGCCCCTTGCTATCCGTGAGGGAGATGGGCCCCTCACCTTTCTATTGAGGAGTGGAGTACTCAACTCCATTCACTGTGTTTTCTGCAGATTTTGACAGTAGTGGTACTTGGTGTGTTGTGTTGGTGGCAAATCATATGTCACATTGTTGATGTCGGGATTTCTATGTAATTTTGGGTGTTCTAGTGAAGCAATCTTGTTGTAGAAGAGCCATTGGGATCCATTGGCTGAAGAAAATGATCTCTGGTGTATTTTGAACTTCTACAACAATATAATAATAAATCTTGAGTTTTGGTTCTGAGTTTATGTGTCTTTGTGCATCATTGAAAATTGCCTATGCTCTTTGTGGGGTTAAATCTGACTAGTTTTCACTTTCGAATTGGAAAACTAACTTCTGGGTGTCCAAATGCAGATCTGAATGTACCTACAGGTAGACAAGACAAAATTGGACCAGACCATTCCCTCCTTCTAGAAAATAGTGAGCATTAAGGGTGGTTTTGGGAGACTTGAAAATCACCTTCCTGCGCAGTCCCAATGTAGTAATTTCCATTTCCGGAGCTTTTCTTGCCCAAATCGACCTCTGCATTTTTCTGCAGACTTTCCTACAATATACCTTGTGATACCAGAGACCAGAAACCTGCCGTAAAACCCTTCCTTAAGTTCCAAATCATTCTACCTACCTGGAAGCCAAATTTTAGTGTTTTTATTGCCTCTTTAAGCTAGTGTGCCTATTCCCATAGTAATTGGTGGCAAATCATATGTCACATTTGTTGATGTCGGGATTTCTATGTAATTTTGGGTGTTCTAGTGAAGCAATCTTGTTGTAGAAGAGCCATTGGGATCCATTGGCTGAAGAAAATGACCTCTGGTGTATTTTGAACTTCTACATCAATATAATAATTAATCTTGAGTTTTGGTTCTGAGTTTATGTGTCTTTGTGCATCATTGAAAATTACCTATTCTCTTTGTGGGGTTAAATCTAACTAGTTTTCACTTTCGAATTGGAAAACTAACTTTTGGGTGTCCAAATGCAGATCTGAAGGTACCTACAGGTAGACAAGACAAAATTGGAGACTATACCCTCCTTCCAAAAAATAGTGAGCATTAAGGGTGGTTATGGGAGACTTGAAAATCACCTTCCTGCGCAGTCCCAATCTAGTAATTTCCATTTCCGGAGCTTTTCTTGCCCAAATCGACCTCTGCATTTTTCTGTAGACTTTCCTACAGTATACCTTGTGATACCAAAGACCAGAGACCTGCCCTAAGACCCTTCCTTAAGTTCCAAATCATTCTACCTACCTGGAAGCCAAATTTTAGTTTTTTTATTGCCTCTTTAAGCTAGTGTGCCTATTCCCTTAGTAATTTTGGCTTAGGTACATTACAGTGGTATTAGAGCATGGTCTTTGGCACCTGCTTGGGAAATCATTAACGAGTCGAAAGAAGAAGACAACTCCAAAGAAGAAAGAACCAGAAGAGCCCATAATAGAGGAAGAAGAAAGAGAATTCGACTCCATTGAAGGCAAGATCCACGAAGACCAAGAAACATCCAGCATGGATGAGAGGGAGGAGCTTAGATCTCTTTTTGAAGGACTAAATAGGGGTTTGAATGAGATATCCCAGAATGTCATTCGATCTGGTCAAGAGATCAGATAATTTATAGCCAGAATTCCAAATGGAGGGGGGAGCAGTAGTGGTTCTCATCATGAGGAAAGAAGGGTCTATGGTGAGACCATCTTTTCGAAGACTGGGAAACACAATCAACCTTTTGAGTTTACAAACTATTCTCGGGCTACTATGCCCAAGTTCATTGAAGAAGTTGGAGAAGGGCCAGCAGTGCCCGTAGTGCCCCTGGCTACACTTGACGAGCGTTGTGCAGTGTATTATTAAATTGAGCACATAGATCTGTGGACAAACACACAACTCACAAGATAGATCACACAATTTACTCAGTTATTGAAGAATGAAACAGTGCAAAAATGGCTTGTAGCTGTGAATGCTTTTCATTAATCAAAGAGTAATTAGATAATAATTACAATGAAGTACAATGGCTTTAATAGCCACAAGCAATTCGAATCCACATGAGGAAATTCGAATTGATTAGACTCTACTTGACTGTAGGTAACCAAGACCTTGTCTAAATCACTATCGAAGGACTCAATAGTTAACTGACCTTGTCTAAACCATAACCGGAGTTCATCGGAGTTCTAAAACACAACTCAAGTGTTAGATTTAGTGTTGACTAAGGCTAACTGACTGTGGTAGGTGAGAAATGCGCCCCTCCTGAGTTCAGTCAAGTAAACCTAGCGCTAACTGAATGTAGAGGAATAGAACTGAATGTAACTGACTCCTAACTTAGCTTAACCAGTCATCAACTAAACTGAACTGACCTTGGTTGGTTTCGACACTCCCTGTGGCTCCTAAATTGCAGGGATTGGTCTAGGAGGCTCCTAAACTGATGCAATCAAGTGCAATCAATGGCAGTGAGCCTCAATTAGTGTTCCCCACACTTTAGTAACTAAAACATGTGCCCCAATTAGGCCAAGTAGACCCAATGGTGTTAATGACTATAAATAGACTAGATGGACTCCCGATTTAGACATGACTCCTGATTTAGACATATGACCAAATTGGACAAGGGAGGATTAATAATCCTAACACATATCATACACTAAGTCCGGAATTGCGAAGTGTATACCCTTTCAAGGACTTTTGTGAAGCCTATTTTAAAGATCGGCCAAGAGGAGGAAATATGATGCCTACTTACAATAAAAAGTTGAAGAATATCGTGGGAAAGATCTCTCTTCCATATTTTGATGGATCAAACAAGTGCTTTGCTAGTTCATGGATCCAAAAGTTGGACACGTATTTTCAGTTGAACCCCATGGCTGAAAGGGATGCCATCAAAATGGCTACCTTACATCTTGATGGAGAAGCAAATGACTGGTGGTTCCATGGCATGAAGACCTTGGGACATGACAAAGTGACCTCCTATGAAGAGTTCACCAAGAGGTTGATGGATAGATTTGAGAGAAAGGATCCCGAACTAACGCTCTTGAGACAGACAGGAACCCCAGAAGCATGCATTTCAGAGTTTCAAAGGCTAGCTATAATGATCACTGACATATCTGAAGCTCGCCTAATCCTATTATTCATAGAAGGGCTAGCTGAGCCTTTGAAAGGGTTAGTTAAAGCATATAGGCCAACTACTTTGCAAGATGCAATGAACAAAACAAGAGATTTGCAAGATGCACTACCAAGGACGAGGTATCCTCCCAAGGCTTCTTTTCCTTCCAAGTTCCAGAGTTCCAAACTTCCCTTGAAGAATCCCATGGGCACCCTCAAGAAGGAGAGCACTTACAAAGATAGGGACGAGTTGAGAAGAAGGAAGCTATGCTTCACATGCCAAGAACCATGGGTTCCAGGCCACAAGTGTGCCAAGGGGAACGCATATTGCATTGAGGTTGTATCCGAGAATGAACCTGAAGAGGAGGAGAATGATGAAGAGCAAGTTGAGGCAGATGGAGGCTATGAGACAGCAGATGAAGAGCAAGCACTACTTGAGGGTGGCAAGATTGCAGTCCTCACAGGGGGAGTTCCACGCTACTACCTGAGGGTGGCAAGATTGTAGTTCTCAGATTCAAGGGGGTGGTACAGGGGCAAAGAATCACAATTTTAGTGGATGGAGGAGCCACTCACAACTATATTGATTTGGCATTGGTGGAAAGAAGGAAGCTACCTACATAGACCTTTGATGGTTTCACTGTCATCATTCCAGGTAATAACTCCATGGATTGCACTAGATGGATTCTGAAATTGCAAGTCACCATAGGAGATTATACTGTGACAGATAGCTTCTATGTGGTCAATGTGGCTGATACTAACATGGTGTTGGGAGTCCAATGGTTGTATTCTATTGGTGAGTATTCTATGAACTACAAGGTTCCAGGAATGAAGTTTCAAGATCCCAATGGGAAACTAGTTGTGTTGAAAGGCATCAACACCTATCCTAATCAAGTGGTATCTTCACATAGTATGAGATCTATCATGAGGCATGGAGACATTGAGTGGGCTGCTGAATGTCTTATTACTTCCCAAGGCACAACCATTGATATTGCTCACCATCATGAGGACATCCAAAAGATTTTGCGCAAGCTTAAAAGGGTGTTTGGGGATCTTCCACATGGGAGACCACCTGAAAGGGGAGTTGTGCATAGAATTGAGTTGGAGATGGGAACCCAACCCATTAAGATTCATCCTTACAAGCACCCCAAAAGGTTCAAGGATGAGATAGAGAAAGCCATCAAAGAGCTTCTTGACTTGGGATACATTAGACCAAGCTCAAGCCCATTTGCATCTTCAATGGTCCTAGTGAAGAAGAAGGGTGGAACCTTGCACATGTGCATTGACTATAGAGCTCTCAACAAGAAGACCTTTAAAAATATATATCCTATTCCAAGGATTGATGAGTTGATGGATGAACTCCATGGGGCAAAGTTCTTCTCCAAGATAGATCTACGTTTTGGTTACCATCAAATCAGAATGCATGAGGACGATATACATAAGACAACTTTCTGGTGTCATTATGGACACTTTGAGTTCTTAGTCATGCCTTTTGGCTTGACTAATGCACCAACCACATTCCAATCTTGCATGAACAGGGTGTTTGGTAAGCAATTACGTAAGTTTGTTCTTGTGTTCTTTGATGATATCTTGATTTATAGCAAGTCATGGGATTAGCATATGCACCATTTGGATATTGTGCTAACCATTTTGGCAGATCAATCCTTTTATGCAAAGTTGTCCAAATGTGAGTTTGGGATGACTGAGATTCTCTATCTTGATCATGTGATTGGACAAGAGGGGGTCAAAGTACATATGGAGAGGATCAAGGCCATCCTTGATTGGCCTAGTCCAAGGAACCTTACCGAGTTGAGGGGTTTCATTGGCATTTGCACTTATTACAGAAAGTTTGTTAAAGGCTTCTCCAAGTTCACTGCTCCATTGATAGATCTCACTAAGAAGGGTGCATTTTGTTGGTCCAAGGAAGCTAAACAAGCCTTCAAGTGAATGAAGGAAGTCATGAGTGGTTTCCCTGCTCTAGCCCTTCCCGATTTCACTCAACCATTTGTGTTAGAGTGTGATGCTTCAGGAGATGGTATTGGGGCGGTCTTGATGCAAAATGGGCATCCTATTGCTTATGAGAGCAGAAAATTGCAGTCACATGAAAGGCACTATTCTATATATGACAAAGAGATGTTAGCCATCGTGCATGCTTTGGCTAAGTTTAGACAATATCTAGTTGGTGGCAAATTCATTGTGAAGACCGATCACAATAGCTTGAGGCCATTTTTGACACAAAGGGAGCTCAATGATAGGCAACAAAAATGGTTAAGCAAAATCCAATCCTATGATTTTGACATTGAATATTCCAAAGATAAGTTTGCATGTGAAGTGTTGGATGGTTTAGTACATGATGATGCATTCAAGATTCTCAATGATATAATCTACTACAAGGAGAGGATCTTTTTAGTGCCCAATTCAAATCTGAAAAAGAAGATCATAGAGGCTACCCATGACTCTCCTTTAGCAGGCCATCCAGGTTACATGAAGACATATAGGAGGGTGAGAGAGAGGTTCACATGGAAAGGCCTCAAGAGTGATGTGTTGGAGCATGTTAGGGGATGCATGGCATGCCAACAAAGCAAGGTGGAGCACACACATCCAGCTGGTTTATTGCAGCCCCTTTCCATTCCGGAACAAAAATGGGAAAGTATATCCATGGACTTCATCACCTGTTTGCCAAAAATTCAAGGTAAGGATTGCATCTTTGTAGTGGTTGATAGATTGACTAAGTATGCACATTTCTTTGCAGTAGCATCCACATTTTCAGCAAGCCAAGTGGCTTCCCTCTTCTTTCATGAAGTTTTCAAGTTGCATGGGTTGCCCAAGTCCATTGTTAGTGACCGAGATAGTCAATTCACGAGCAATTTTTAGCAAGATTTATTCAAGTTGCTGGGAACTAGTTTGGATCTTAGTACAAGCTATCATCCCAAAAGTGATGGGAAAACTGAAAGGGTAAACCAATGGCTGGAAGGTTACCTTAGAAGCTATGTTACAGGGCAGCAAAGAGCTTGGATCACTTCGTTACACTTGGGGAGAATTTTGCTACAACACTACATTCCATGTTTCCATTGGCATGTCTCCTTTCAAGGCATTGTATGGATAAGATGCTCCTACTTTTGCAGATTTGGTTTTTGATGATTGTAGGGCCCAGAAAGCAAAGGATTGGGATTATAGGTAGGTGTGAAAGGGTCCCAAGGGGTGTTATTATTGCTTATTAAGTGTTCAAAATGTTAAAGAGGCACTCAGGTCAAGTTTGGACCAAATCTGGCCCATTTCCATAGAACAAGGAAATTCCATGATTTAAGGGAAGTTGTTGGAATTCTACATTGGGACTTAGATCTAACCTCCCTTGAGGTGGTTATGAGTTTTAATGATGAATATTGAGTCCAAGAGGTCGAAATCATCTTTGTGGAGCTGTAGGTGTTCCAAGGGGGGCGCACTTGTAGAGGTTCATTAAAGAAATTGTCAAACCCAAGCATCTTTGCGTAGATCTCTTCAAAAGAGTTGGAAGTGGTTGATATTTTGGGGGAACATGGTTTATTCTTTCCCATAGTATTTGCCCATGGTTTGGGGGTCCTCTAAGTCTTTATAAACAACAACTATCACACTTCCAAGGGTAGGCTAATTTTTGATATTGAAATTATTATGAGTTTGCTTGAAGCAAATTCTACAACTTGGGAGATGTGCCCCTTGCTATCCATGAGGGAGATGGGCCCCTCACCTTTCTATTGAGGAGTGGAGTACTCTGCTCCATTCACTGTGTTTTCTGCAGATTTTGACAGTAGTGGTACCTGATGTGTTGTGTTGGTGGCAAATCATATGTCACATTTGTTGATGTCGGGATTTCTATGTAATTTTGGGTGTTCTAGTGAAGCAATCTTGTTGTAGAAGAGCCATTGGGATCCATTGGATGAAGAAAATGATCTTTGGTGTATTTTGAACTTCCACAACAAGATAATAATAAATCTTGAGTTCTGGTTCTGAGTTTATGTGTCTTTGTGCATCATTGAAAATTGCTTATGCTCTTTGTGGGGTTAAATATGACTAGTTTTCACTTTCGAATTGGAAAACTAACTTCTGGGTTTCCAAATGCAAATCTGAAGGTACCTACAGGTAGACCATACCCTCCTTCCAGAAATTAGTGAGCATTAAGGGTGGTTTTGTGAGACTTGAAAATCACCTTCCTGCGCAGTCCCAATCTAGTAATTTCCATTTCCGGAGCTTTTCTTGCCCAAATCGACCTCTGCATTTTTCTGTAGGCTTTCGTACAATATACCTTGTGAGATACCAGAGACCATAGACCTGCCCTAAATCCCTTCCTTAAGTTCCAAATCATTCTACCTACTTGGAAGCCAAATTTTAGTGTTTTTCTTGCCTCTTTAAGCTAGTGTGCCTATTCCCTTAGTAATTTTGGCTTAGGTACATTACACATATGAATCCAAACCATTAATACACAAATATGCAAAGTTTCTCATATATATAGCAAGTATAGGTGCAAACCACCAAAATAACACTGAGTGCAATACATCATTGAAGTTTTGAACCAAAATACATCAACAAAGATGCTGCCGTACAACATTGTATAGACCGGACCAGTTCTGTACTGAACCGATCAAAACCGGCCAATTCGGTGGTTTTGGGCAGGTTCCATACTGGACCGACCGATTAAGTGGCGGTTCGTGCTCAAAATACGGCTCAAGCAGTTCGGGGCTCTAATTGGACTAGAAAACCCTGTAAACCGGTCGGATCGACTGGTTTTGCCTAAACCAGACCGGTCCTGATAACACTGCCCGTGAGGTGTCAATCCCAAATACAATTCCCTAATTTAACCCTTACTACCCCTCTTTCCTCACTAATGACTTAACACATCACTAACCCACTTCTAGAGTTTCCTTTTATATTTATTGGGTTGCCCCCTTTACGCAAAGCACAAGACCAAAACAAGAAGCTTGTGGGCAACCTTGGAGCACTTTGGAGTGACGATTTTAGAGTTTAGAAACTTTGAAGAGCAATATTTGTCCTTTGATAAGTTGCATGAGACGTGGAAGCATCTCCAAGTTTCCGAAACAAGAATGCCTTGAATTGTGACCCCCCAAAATGGGCAAATCAGGGGAAACATGGTTATGAAAAATACTCTCTCTCTCTCTCTCTCTCTCTCTCTCTTTATATATATATATATATATATATATATATATATATATAGAATGATAGACATAAATATCAATTTAAAAGGAAAACCATAAACCATGTCTAGATTAACTCCCATAGATGATTACATGATGCAAAATCCAAACTAGCCTTTATAGATGAGGCTATACATCCAAAATCAATGTTTATAACTGAGGCTATATGTGCTGAAAATGAAATAACACGTGCTAAAGACAAGTACAATTACATGGCCTTGTCATCTTCCTATTCAACAAAAATAGAACAAGATGCTTGTTCAACAGAACCATAGTGTGGATTGGAAGAAGAGGCAGCTCCACTTTTGCTTTCATCTTCACCAATATCAAGAGCAGCAAGTCTAGGCATTCTGCATTCACATCCCACTCTCTATGAGACCCATTTGTATATTCTTCACCCCTACAAAATACGAGGTGTAGGTTTGGAGACACATACAAGATCCTCAACCTTTTACAATCCCAACCTATTGTTTTTTAGAGATTTAATGAAACCATAGGTTCTCCAATCCCTTTTTGCTGATGAAAAGCATGCCACTTGTGATTGCACTGAGAGTAGCGAGGTGCTCTACAACCTAGTATAGGGGAGATGTTGTAACATTATGTGATGTAACGTTACAAAAAATTAAAAAAATTAGATGTCGGCTAAAAAAAATAAAAAAATAAAACAAAAGAAAACAAATTACCTTAAGTTACATGAGAAATAAGTTGGATAGTAATAAGGTAACAATGTTGAATGATGAAAAATGTGAATGGTAGGAAAGTAAGAGGATGATCAAATCCAACTTTAACTCCGGATCTAACATACATATACATAATGATGATGATGATGATCATTGAGGTGTAGATTTTTCATCTTAAATTTCTTACATTTTAAGAAAAATATTCACACCTTGTGAAATTTTATCCCTCTCGGTGCTTGGTAGATCTAGATTTAAGATGGATCTATGTTTGTAGAATACAAGTGGCAAGGTTTTGCAAATATAGACAATTTTCCCCATGACAAGTTCACCATTTAACTGGGTTCATACTCTTCTCATCCAAAGATGATATGTTTGCAAAATCCCCTAGTCCAGTAGCAAAATACGCAAATTCTTCTCACTTTAAAATGAACTAAAGATTATTTATTGAATAAGCATCCAACATAAGTAGGATAAAAGATAGTAATCCATAGGAGACCAATAAAATATATATTGAATGAAGAATAGATAAGTTGATGATATGATGCGATGAGGTAGTGCGCTTAAATAAGCATTGATTGGTTGTTACCATGGTTGAATAGACATGCCTTTTCATAAATCATGTCCGTTAGTTCAAATATGTCTTTTCATTATTTATTGTTTATCATTATTAATATTATTGATTTAGTATTTACATATAATTTTTTATTTATTTTGTTCATTAGATTGCTTACCCCCTTAAAAATTCTTTGTCCTCAAAGCATACAGAAGTTGTCTTGTTTATGGCAAGTATTGTCTTCTCAAGATTCTTCCGCGGAATTGAATTGTTGAATTGTGATCCGCTAAGCATCGAGTAGAATTGTTGAATTGTGAAAGGGTTTGCCCATCCTAAGTCGATCTTCCGCGGAATTGAATATTTATAGTGTTCTCAGAGAGAACCTATTATATTGCAATTTCCAAGATGACTTCTACTTTGAGATTGAATTGTATCGGTATGAGTATTCTTCAGAACATAAGTCAATTGTTTTTTTTGACGTTGATATATTGATTGGTTAAGCAATCGATCTTATGATTAGGATCTCGATTAGGTATCCTTGTATCTGGTGGTATATTCTTAAAACCTTTGTCTTTGGATACTTTTTGTGATTTATTGGTTGACACTATTTCAATATCAACATCTTTCTGAATTTGGACGTGATTGGATCTGTAGTGGTTCCTTTTTCTGATGTTTGAATTTTAATGTCTGATGACGCATTTAGTGCAATTGGGTCAGTTATTGTTTCCTTATTGATAATTCTTTACTAGTAAGTTGTAATAACATTTCTTGTAGTGATTGTTTATCACTTTTTAATTTCTTGATTTAGCCTATTAAACTTTAGTTATGGTTTCTTAGGCGAGTAAGTTCTTCATCTTCATCAATGATAAGTTATAACCTTTTCAAATTCCTTTTGCATCTTTTCTATTGACTTTTGATTATCTCGAGAGATCACCCTTGAGATATCTTTGAAGTCTTCCAATGAGGACTCTTCTAAGCATGATTTCATTGTGATTACTTGCAAGGTTATCTTTTTCTTAACATTTAAGATGAATGTTTTCAATGTTTCCAACCAGGTAGAACACATATTTATGTCATAGATGTAACATTGAATTGGGATATGAAAGTATAGTCGTTAACTATCAAGTGGAGATTATTTATTCCATATCCTCTACACCGAACATTATGTTCGAATATACTGAACTTTAGAATTATCAATGGTTTTGGCAAGTCAACATTAATGTAATTGTAGTTGTCAGTCGGATAGATAACGATGCTAATATCCCTTTCTTGAATAGACCTATATGTGTTGTGTCTCTCATGAACATTTCATATGGCTGTTACATATATACCAGATCTGTCAATGACTGATAATAATTGCTGTTTGGTGGTTTTATCATGTCTTCTTTACCCACTTTCAAGCTCTATTTGTTACCTAGACTCCATAGTGTTGAAAAACTGAGATTTACTGTTTGCTGGTTTAAATGAACAATTTGTGTTTTTCACTTCAGCCGGTTTTGCATAGGCTTGAAGTTACTTAAAATTTTGCCGAACACTTTTAAACACACAGTAAAAATTACTAACAGGCTGAAAACAAATGCATGCACACCATAAAAAAATTTACTCAGAGATTTTTGGCTAATCAGCCCTGGAAAAACCCCCACGGGGAAAACCAGTCAGAGAGGAGAGTTTTAATTAATTTCTTCAGCAATGTACAAGACAGAAAAAATAGTGAAAATACAACTTATCTCCACCGGCAAACTTCTTCACAAAGTCTGGAAAATTTGTGCTCAGCAAACCAGCCAACACTCTTTTTCGTTTTCTGT
>LPNX010477306.1:359238-378976 GCA_001517045.1 Pseudotsuga menziesii
ATAGCTCAAGGAATAGGCACTATGTCTTGCTTGGCTTCTCTCATATTATTTTAAAAGACTAAAAATAATTTCATTCTATAGATCTGGTACCGGAGGAGAGCCAGCCTAAAGTGAGAAGGACGATCATTGAGGTGACAATGGGTGATGTCCTCAAGTTGCCCTAGAGTTTGTACTAGATGATTGGACTCATCTTTTGAAGTGCAGGTTTTAGAGGTAACACGCCTATTTCTCAAAATTTTAAGGAAATAAGTTGTTTTTTTGTTTGTTAGCGTTTTCTCATGTTTTGTTATTTACGTCTGAGGTGTCAATCTACAAATACGTTTTGAACTTTGCCTGGTTTACTTCTTGTCACAAATATTCATGTGCTAGGTCTTCTGTTTATGGGATGTCTCATGTTCTGTGAAGCCACCTTTGAAAAACATAGATCACAGCATTATTTGATCTCTTATGGCTATAATGTCTTCATCTCTCGTGACAAGTTGTGCCCTTAAATCATCTTTATGGCTTTATATTTTGTTTTTTAAATTTTAATGTATTTATAAACTATTTTATTTACAAGTTAAATAACCTTTTCAAACTTAAATTTAATCAAATATTCAAATATAACAGAACTTGCCTTTTATGTTAGAGTTAGCATATAATAATGGTCATATAATAAAGTTATAGTTTACTTTAGGTTAGTAATTAAGTGACTTGTGTTACAAAACATATATACTTATAGAGTTGTGTTTGGAGGGAGGAGGGGTTTGTGGATTATTCGAAGGAGGAGGAGGAAGAACTTTTCAAGTCTGTGTTAAGACCAAGAGACAAGCTCATTGAGCATTGGAATGTGTCTAGGGCTTCAAGTCTAGGGTATGATGTAAAGATTGACAAGGTTAAACCTTTCTATCCTTCTATAAGCCTTTCTCAAGTCTGTATTAAGATCAAGAGACAAGCTCATTGAGCATTGGAATGTATCTAGGGCTTCAAGTCTAGGATATGATGTAGAGATTGACAAGGTTAAACCTTTCTATCCTTCCATAAGCCTTAGTGACTTTCAATCACTTTGAATCTTTTGTCTGCAAGAGGGTCCCATTTGAAGGTCAACTATACATACTAACCTTCAGTTGTTTGGAAAATTCTTTAGTAGAGGTTCTGCATCATGTTTTAACTTTGTCATAGGTACTAGGGTATGGTGTGATGCAATGATTAGTTTGGATGTGGATCTCAGGGCTTCACCAATTAAGGAGGCTCAAGGAAGTAACGCCAGTACTAATACAGAGTTCTCACCGGTTACTAGCACACTATGTTGAGGAAATAAATTCTTTGTTAATTATTCTGTAGTAAAGTGAATAGACACAGATTGCAATCCTTAGATTTTTTTAGGTCTCAAATTGTCAAACCATTGAAACAGGCACAGACCCTTTGATTTGTGCATTGAAAGGAAACAAGGTTAATGGCATAATTCCATCTTTTCCATCTTATTCAAATTGTAAGGATATAAGGCTTACATGTTGTAATAAGATTCACTTTATGACTTAGTTATGTTTTTGCCCTTCTTGTGTAAAGCAAATATTCCCCACATAAATGGAAATGATTTGCTCCATGAGAACCATGTATAAGGAGCTGAACTCCAATGTAATACTTACACTAGTTACTTATGATACATGTGTTATTATGTGTATCTCTCTCGTGTTTTCTATGATGTAACTCTATTTGTGTTTATCTAGATTTTGTATTAGGGTATCATAGTAGGAGTGATCCTAGGACTAGTCATGTAGATTAGAATCTTTGTTTTTTCTTTTCTTGAAAAGTTAAGGACGCTCTTCTCTTGTATGGAATGTTGATCTGGAGAATCAGAAAGACTTGATAGAAGGACTAGATTCTGATAAATGTTGTCAAAGACCTGCCATGGAGTATTGAAGGGAAGGAGCTGTGTTGTCAAGATATTAGTCATTAAGTGCCAAGGGGTGTTTTGAAAGGATAGCAAGTGCAACATAAGCATTTTCATTTTCAAAGAGGAAGAGGGGGCAAAAAAATGATCACAATTGAGATATTGTTTTGCTATTTCGTTTCTATTCCTGTAGTTGAAGACTTCTCAATGATTTTCTGGCAATTTAATTTATGTTGAGCAACCTCTGTTTCAATAGTATTTATCAATATTTTTTAATAGGACAAGATAGGATTTCGTCATTTAGTAACCTAGCTCATTTTGTATTATGAAGTTGACAAGTTGCAAGAAGATGGGTCACATAGACTGTGCTCTCAGGTTTATTAAAGGAGATGTAGCCATTCGTAAATATCCACTTTACATTGACAATGATGATGACATTACTAAAGAAGAGTAGATTTCCACATTTTAAGAAGCCCACACCTTGAAGATATGAACAGATCCAATGTAGATAAAACTCAACATGGATAGTTGCTCAGATAGTTCGAGAGTTTGTGAATCTTGGGAATTATACCCTTATGAGGGTCATGAGACAAATTGATGGAGCAATGCCTATGTAGCTCAACATGGATGGTTATCCAATAATTTAGGAGACTCGTAATTTGGGAGTTTGGTAAGGTTGAATTCGGGAATTTGGGAATTCAACTTGGGAGTTACACCTTTACGAGGGTTATGAGGCAGCTTGATGGAGCTCCACTTGGTTCAAGAACTTTTTTCAAAGAAGAATCCTCTGAAGAATGTTTGGTTTTGATTACTTTTAATATATTGTTCAATCAATGTGTTTGTTTTTAGTGAGTTTGCGTTTTAGTATTGTAAGCCTGAAGAGGGGGTGTTAGGATATAAGGCTTACATGTTGTAATAAAAGTCACTTTATGACTTAGTTATATTTTTGCGCTTTTTGTGTAAAACAAATATATCCCACATTCATAAGTGGAAATGTTTTGTTCCATGATTAACCATATATAAGGAGTTGAACTCCTAAGTAATAATTGCACCAGTTATTAATAATATATATTGTGTTATTGTGTATCTTATCTCATGTGTTTTGTGATGTAACTCAATTCGTGTTTATGTAGATTTTGTAATACAAATTCTCTTGCTCTTTGATATTGCTTCGATCACCCAATTTGAGAGATACTGGTCTTGGTAAAATCGACCATCCCTTTTCTTCTAAAGAGCACAAAAAAATCCTTTCTAGAGCTTCCCCCCTTGTGGCAGAAAGAACCATCCTAAAGCAAGAAGAATTGATGTTGTGACGATTGTGGGAAACCTTCTCAAGTTCCCCTAGGGTTGGACTTGGTTAAGGGAATTTGTAACATTTGAAGTGCACGTTTGGGAGGTTACAAATTGGCATCATTGTTGGGGACAAATTCCATGTCTTCAGATTAGATAGATTGGCTGTAGTGATATGATGAGAGCATTTCTTTGAAGATCTTATTCTCATTTGGTGACTCCTTAAAGGAATGAAGCCTTGTTCCAAAAGATTTGAAATGACATGCTATTTTTAGAGGTGAGGATACTCAACAAAATTTCAAAGCATTTGAAGACTAACCTAGCGACTGCATTGATACGGAAATGAGGTATGGTTATGTTGTATTATCAAAATTTCAAAGCAATTTGTTGGCTTCATTCCAACCAAAGTTGGATGCTAAAATGTATAGCTCTTTGGATTTATAAGGCATTCCTGGATATACAAATGAGATCCCTCTTTCAAAAGGGTTCAAGCATGCTTTCAAGTTTGGTGGACACCTTCGTCTAGTTGTACAATGTGTTGCATCCTTCATTTAACTTATTTCAGATCTCAATGTTGTTCATGAGGATGTTCAAGATGAAAATGATTGCATTTATTTTGAAAGATTATGCATTGGAATTGTTTGATGATTGTGGTGCAAAGAAGGTATTTTCATTGGCAGGGTTAATCAAAGCATTTCACAAGTTTTGGAATTTTAGTTATGAAGAACATGTTGAAGGATCACATGATGCATATGTTTTGGTTAAGATATTCCATAAAATGAGAAGAAAATTTGATGATTTGGTGCTTGCATATCATTGTGACCCTTTTGGTTTGTTGTTTGCTAAAGCATAAGATAAATATGATGCACTCAAATCATTGGTTGCTGTTATAGAAGAGAATACCTGAAATTAGCCCATGCAAAGCTTGAAGATGAGTACTAGGAGGATTTCTTAGTAGATGGCTGCTACCCCTCATGTGGTATGAGGATTATGCATGCAATTTTCATCACATCATTTGTGATTTTTATCACAATGATCGAGCTTGTAGGGTGATTCATTGGATGGACCAGGGTACATGTGAGCTTTGGCTTAGAGACGTGGCTCATATTTGATTGATTTCATGCTTGGGTTGGTTCTAGGATGTGTTGGTT
The DNA here is from genome assembly GCA_001517045.1 of Pseudotsuga menziesii. NCBI lineage: Eukaryota > Viridiplantae > Streptophyta > Pinopsida > Pinales > Pinaceae > Pseudotsuga > Pseudotsuga menziesii. The sequence goes on from LPNX010477306.1 coordinate 363,553, forward strand.
GATGTGTGTTCATGTTTTAATGGCGGTCTAGTTGATGGGTTGGCATGTGCCTAGTGATTGAAGTTTTTCATGGTGTGGTATGCTCCTCCTCTTTGATAGTGTTTGCATGATTTGATGGCTTGTGGCTTAGAATTAATATACTTATCTAACATTTAGGGCATTTCGTGGAGCGGGAACCCATCAACTTTGGGTCTCCCTAAGTTATAAGTGTTAATAATTATGCCTTGATTTGATAATCAGATTAGGGTTGCTATACCATGTTTTTCTAAGGTTTCATTATTGTATATTTATCTCAATTAAGATGTAGCAACCTAGGCATTTGGATGTCAAATTTCCCATGGTTTTCACTTCAAAATATCAGACATTATTCTCTTAATTGCTCCTTGTTCACATTGACTAATGGTTATATTTTGATTGGATGAGGTTTGAAGTTTGAAGTTTCAACCCTTCTTGATTGACCTCACTAGGAGATGAAAGGATATTTCACACTCGGGCGACCTTATAAAGACATCTCTAGCATCTTCTTGTTGAGCACTCCTCTATGACACACTTTTTGAGAGTGATTTGGTATGGTTTGATGGTTTGATCTTGTTTTGACCACTTGGAGGCCTATTGCGGGAGGGCCCTATCTCTCTTGCATGATTTCACACTTGGAAAGGGTTTAATTTGATATATACTATGGTTCTCCTTGTAGCGCCCTCCTTCATGGCACTTTATTGAAGGTAAGTATGTAATTTTTTGCTTGAGAGGTTGGCACAATTATCAAGGGTGTACCTCCTTGTGTCTATGGGTATTGGGAAGAAACAACTTGTGATGTGAATGCTGAAATTCGTGGTATCATCTTGTTGGTAGTCTTTTCTAGGGCACACTCTTTTGGAGAGTATTATATTACTATTGAAGGAAAATCTAACCACCATAGAAAATTCTTCAAGTGTGCACTCAAGTTGGTTATTGGCTTGGTCACAGTGGTTAGCATGGTGCATTTCACAAGGGAGCATCATCTATTTGATATTTTTTTCTTGGTTAAGGTTATTGCTCACACACATTTATCAAAAGGTGGTTAGATTGGCACATTCTACAAGGCACACTCCTACTCAAATATTATTTTATTATCTGCCTTGGTGAAAGTTTTTTCTCATGTGCATTCTTTGGGAGTTTCATGCACACGTGGGAGGTTATTTACTTGGTAAATGCTTTGTGGAAGTTTTTTAGAGCTACATGTATATCAAGAAGGTTTGTTGCGAGTTGGTTAAATCCACATGTGTGGACTTTCTTAAAGGGCACACTTGTTCACATTGAAACTACTCACACATGTGGACTCTCTTGAAGGGCGCATTTATCCTCTCTTTCTTGAAGGGTACACTTATGGAGGATTTGGTTATGGAGTTTCATGCTTGGTCAACCACATTTCATCCACCTATAGCCATGTCACATGTGTGGGTTATCACATTCTTGAAAGGTGCACTTGCTAAAGGAATTATTAATCATTTATTAAAGTCATGGCATACCCAAACTACTCAACCTAGGGAGGCACCCTAGCTTCTTGCTCTATTATTAGAGGTGGTTTCTAACTATATTATTTTATTATTGTTGAATCTTCTCAGAGTTAGTTACATGAGAGAACTCTTATATTCTTTTCCTTAAAAAAGAGGATGATTATGTTATGCAACCAAGTCCCAGAAATAGCATTAAAAAGAGCAGAAATAGACAATAAGAGAGTAATCCATGCCCTAAAAATGAATAACAGAGATAAATATCAATCCTCTTCGAGGGAGGAACCTCCTTACACAATGTACTGAGTACACAAGATAAGATAAGATACTAAGATGACTAAAATGAGAATAGATCCTTCCTATATATAGGAGAGAAAGGTGTACAATAACAACTAATAGACTCACTAATAGATCCAAGCCGACATAAATAATATGTAATGCACCACAATATAGGGAGTAATGTGCCATCATTAAGGGCTTAACAGATTATTGTATTCTTTCTCCTAGGAAAGGATGGAGATCTCAACAACACATTGCTACTTTTAGTAAAGAGTTTGTTGAGGAGGATAGGAATGTGACATTTTATTGTATTCTTGGAAAACTAATGGATCTAGGGTAACGAGTATTTGTTTATTGTACAAGGAAGTTGAGCTAAAACCTATTTAAGGATTTGCTCTCTTGATTTGGAAGGGGAATGGTTTGGAGAGAAACTAATATAGAGTTGTATGGCGCCGATGGAGTATTAGATGATGGCATTGGAACCTTGTTGCTAAATTTATAGGGTCGATTTGCATTGTTGGAGATCTTTTCATGGAATGACATCCAAAATGCGTAACTTTGAGTTGAATTAGCTAGTACCAAATTTATTTCCTCCTTGCTCTTCTTACCTTAAGCCTAATGCATTTATTTCCCTAGTATTGCTTCATTAAAAGAAAGTGCTAGGACTATGTGTTGATGTCTTTTCATGTAATAGATACATCTTGCAGAGATTCTGTACTTATATCAACCTGCCAAAATCTGCTTTAGTAATTAGCAAGGAAATTGGGAATCTGGTTGTATACCCCTTTCCCTTTGTAATAAGTGTTCTCATGTTCAGCCTTGAAAACCTCGCCTATTTCTCGCGAGAAATCGTAAAAATCGCGATTTTTGCTCCAAGCCGATTTTTCGGCGAGCAAAAATTGTGTTTTTTTAAAAATTCGTCAAGTCGCGATTGCTTGATAAAAGTCGCGCTTTTTTAGGAAACCGTGCAAGTCGAAGGAAAAAGTCGCCCAGGCAACTAATCCGCGGCTTAGAAAAGGAAAAAACGGGTTTTTTTGATATCATTTGGCAAATGAGTTTGTTGGAAGTGGAGGAGAAGGGCTTGCGTAGACCACCAACACCTTTGGAGGCTTTCAAACACCATTTACCATCTCAACCAAGGATTTTTGTGGACCAAGTGTTCAAGGCATGTGCATTTTATCCCATTGTTTTTCTATCTTTTCCATGGACTGTTTGAAAGATTTCTTGCATTTTTTCTTGCATATTTCTTTTACTATTTCTTGCATATTTCTTTGCTATTTGTTTTTACTATTTTGCCATTGATTTCCATACCCAAAAAAATGAAAAATAGTCCCATTGTAAATGGGGGTTTTAAAAAATTAGAATGGAAAATAGCATGCTTGTTTTTTTAATTCTTAGCCACCCTCTTCTTCTTATCTTTCATGGCTTAAAATCTAAATTTAGAGGTCTGATTTTTTAAGCTAGAATGTTGCTATTTTTTTCCAATTGAGTTTAATGTATTTTTTGTTTTTGTTTTTGTGCCCTAGGGTTGCATTTGAGTTGAAGCATTCCAATTGCAAAAATGCCAAAGATATTGGACCCATTTTGGCAGTATGGTGAGCCCGAGGATGGCATCAATAGGCAAAATTTGACTTGCAAATTATGTGGGCATTGCATGTTGGGAGGGGTTAACAGGTTGAAATACCATCTAGGCAAACTACCTAGCCATGATGTTGGCCTTTGTACTGCAGTGACCCCAGAAATCATGAGATTTGCTCGTGACGCCATCCATGAAAAAATGAGAAAGAAAGATGAGATCGCTGCAAGCAGAGCTGAGCTTACAGCTTTTGGCCAAGCAAGAAGTGTAGGTGCATCTCTATCTACCACTATTAGTGAGAGGGTAGTGGGAGGGGCTCCACAGCTTCACCTCTTGGGAGGGTGGGGCTCGCATCCCATTTTGTTGGACCAAGATCACAACCTTCTATCAAGTCAGTTATAAAGAAATCGGAAAAGGTAGAAGCAGACATGGTAATGGGAAGGTGTCTTTACTGGAGTCACACACCTCTCAGCATTGTTAAAAACAATCCATTTTGGCAGCTGATGTGTGATGCCATTGCAGTAGTTGGCCCAGGGTATAAAAGTGCCACCTTTGAGGAGTTGCGGGGCCCAATCCTTCAAGCAAAAAAGATGGACATCAGTGCTAGGTTGGCAGAGTTCAGGCAGTCATGGGAGAGCACTGGATGCACAATGATGTCAGATGGGTGGACAGACGGTAAGGGTAGAAGCCTTATCAACTTCTTAGTACATTGTCCTAGAGGTACCATGTTTGTAAAATCTGTTGATGCATCGACACATGTAAAAGATGCAACACTTTTATGCGCGTTGATAGATGAGTTCATCCAGGATATTGGGGCGCACAATGTTGTGCAAGTTATTACAGATAATGTAGCTAATTATGTGGCTGCTGGCAGGATGCTTATGGATAGGTACCCCTCTTTGTTTTGGACTCCATGCACAGCTCATTGCATTGATTTGATATTGGAGGATATGGAGAAAATTCCCTTTATCAAGGTGGTGATTGATCAAGCTAGGGCCATCCCCAAGTTCATTTACAACCATGGTTTTGTTCTTAGTCTCACGAGGAGGCACACTAAAAACAAGGAGTTGAAGCATTCTGCAATCACACGTTTTACCACCAAATTTATTACTCTTCAGTCTTTGCTTCAATATCAGTTTGAGTTGAAGCAAATGTTTGTTTGTGATGAGTGGCGTGATTGTGCTTAGAATAGGAGAGAGGATGGGAAAACCATTGCCAAGTTGGTGTACACTAACGCCTTCTAGGAAGGAATGGAGGAAGTGTGCTCGGTTAGTGAACCTTTAGTGAGGGTTCTGCAACTTGTTGATGGTGATAAGCCCGCAATGGGTTTTTTATATGAGGCCATGGATAGGGCCAAAGAGACCATTCATAATTTCTATGTGGGAAAGGGTACCCTAGGGCATGACAGGCACATGTTGTTATGGGAGTTGATTGATACTCGATGGACCGGGATGCTTCATCGACCCATTCATGCAGTAGGACTCTTCCTCAACCCTGCATTTGCCTACAAATGCAATTTTGATTTTGATGGTGAGGTTTTGGAGGGGCTTCTCACTTGTATTTAGAGGATGATACCTGATTATGACACTCGAAATGCAGTCAATCACTAGATAGAGGTGTATCGGGATGGTACTGGAGTATTAAGCTTTGCTGATGCTATTCGTGACAGGAGCGAATTCATGCCAGGTAAGTTATTAACTTATTAGACCGTTTTAAGTTTTCACCATTATTTGAAAGATGAATTATGATTTATTTATATTTATTTCTTGTTTGGTGTAGCCACTTGGTGGCGAACCTATGGTGTGAGGACACCAAATTTACGAAAATTTGCCATCAAAATCCTTAGCCAAACCTATACAGCTTCGGGATGTGAGCGGAATTGGAGTGTATTTGAAAAAATACATGCAAAGAGACGCAGAAGGTTAGAAACTTAGAACTTAGAATTTGAACAAAGCAATTGCATTTAAATGTTTAATGCAATTTATGAATCTACGATCCTCTAAGATATTATAATTTATTAATTTATTACCCTCTAGACTCTAATTTTTTTTTATTACCCTCTTACAGGTTGGAGTTCACACGTCTTAATGACTTGGTGTATGTTCATTACAAAACTCCGCTTGTGGATGGCACAAATATAGAAAGAACTAGATGCAAATGCCATCTCCTTGGACAATATTGATATATTGTCTAAGTGGAGGGTGGAGATTGAGACTCCTATCATGGAGGAGTCACCTGCATGGCTAGAGGAGGGGCAAGTGGAGGAGGAGGAGGAGGTGGTGGTTGGAGGCACCATGGAGGGTGATGTGCTAGCATCGCCACCACCTTCTGCACCGCTTGAAAAATCTAGTCCTCCATCCATCACTCAACGTCGAGTATTAGATGTAGGCTCAGGGCCTTCTATTGCTACTTCTAGTGCTAGGGGTAGGCCTGACAAAAGACCCATGATATATCCCCATAAAAGGGGAAGAGGGCATTGATATTAGATAGCTAGATGCTAGTTTTCCTCAGATACATTTATATATGTGATGTCCTTTTGTATTGTTTAAACTTTATACACTTTTGAGTCATTGATTGGACAACTATGATGTTTCAGACTTTCAGTATCAACTTTGATGTATCGTTTTATATTTGGCATGACTACATGATGATGATATATATCAATGCTTTCTTCATATTTATGTTCCAATATGTTTTTCTGATGTTATTGTTGCTTTATATGTTTAAAATTCTAAAAAAAATGCATGTATTTTCTATTTTTTAATGTTTGCCGACTTTTGCCGATTTTTCCCGATTTTTTCGCCGATGTTGCCGAGAAGTTGTACTCAGGACCCTCGTCGACTTTTTGCCGAGGCTGACTTTTTCATCATTGCTCATGTTTTCTATCCCATGAATCCATATGCCCAATGGACCTAACACTGGTCTTGATTTCACCATCACCCATCTTTTCATTTTCTATCCTTCATAATCATGTTTTGCGAAAATAATATATCCTAAAGCTTTCATATTATATCTTTAGCAATCCCATTCCTAGGGAAGCTCCCCTTGTGCTGGAGGAGAACCGGGTTAAAGAGTAGAAGAGGTTTGATGAGGTGACAGTGACCTCCCTCTTAGTTCAACCAAAGTTCTTGCTTGTGCTTTAGGGCTTTATGAAAAGAATCAAAGGGTCTGGGTTGTAACAATGACTAGTTTTTTTTCCATCACACAAGACTCTTGCACATGAGAGATAAGATCTGGATAAAGAGATGTGTGATGAAGTTTTTCAAGACTTAGATGCTGTCAAGTGTCATCTGTAGATGGGGATGGGGAGTTTGCAGGTGCTCAAAGTATGATGTTAATAAACAAATGAACGGAAATCAAATTCTGCATAAATTTACATATTGCACAATCTTAGGAGGTATAGACGGAAACCTACAATCTGCATTTCATCATAAGGAGGTGGGGGTGGTCAGGAAATTGATAATCAGTGAGACAAAGTGGAGGGGAATAAACCATGCACAGGAGAATGATATAAACAATGCCCAGCACAAGGACTTCTGCACTATCTTGTTAAAGGCCTACTCGTTGATAACAAATTTTCAAAATTTTTCCTCTTGGAAGTGCCATTTGTGAATTTATTTTCCTTAAAAATCATTTATAGAATTCTTGCAGATGCCAGTTCATGGGGTCCATGCATCATTTTTTTGCATGATCTTATTTTAGTTTTTTAAAAGTTTAGTACTAAACTAATATTGAAAAACTATTTGACCCTTTCTTGGAGTTATACATGTCTAATATGAACTAATGCCACAAGTTTGTACTACTTTCCCAAATTGATATGTTTTTGTACAAGTTTCAGAATGCAGATTTCTAAACATAGGAAACTATAAATATAGAAATGCTAGTTGCAGCAGTGATTTCAAACTACTAGTTTATGTCAACGTGCATTGATATGCAATCTTATAAACTATATAGCAAACTAAACATATAAACTGCTATTATATTCTTATCTATTGACTTTGTGCCCAAGTATGTTTTTGTTCAATATACATTAAAGTTCATATCTTTGGATGCACTGAGCAAAGCTTTAAGTTTTGATATCATAGTTCAAACAATTGCCTACTCGTTGTTGCTGAAGTTCCTCGGACTTGTGCAACAATATTAAACATTTATCTAGTGTTCATAAAACAAATAATGACACTGTATTGCAGGTTCATTTCCATGTATAATCTAGTCAAATTCAAAGCATGGTTTAATTTTAACCTGTGTTTACTTTTTTCACTTGATAGTCCTTAATAGCTAAGGACTATCAAACAATTGCCTACTCGTTGTTGCTGAAGTTCCTCGGACTTGTGCAACAATATTAAACATTTATCTAGTGTTCATAAAACAGATAATGACACTGTATTGCAGGTTCATTTCCATGTATAATCTAGTCAAATTCAAAGCATGGTTTAATTTTAACCTGTGTTTACTTTTTTCACTTGATAGTCCTTAATAGCTAAGCATTGAAACATATGTTGATTTTTTTAATCTTTTGGTCTGCATTAATTCCTTTTTTCAAGTCATTCTCTTGGAGTGAGATGTTCTTGAGTGCCAGTCTTCTTGCAAATGTGGCAGTACCGAGGATGAAGATGACGACTCTGACAAAAACGATGAGGAGATAGCTGAGCAACTAGCAAAATCTATGAAAGTTCATCTACCTGAAGTCCTAAACAGACAGTGAGTGCTTTATTGTATCTGTCTTTCTTGGGTGACTGTTTTGGATGGCTTTAGCACATCGTTAACATTTCTAGGTTTATTTTTGTAGATTTTATTATGCACCGTTACCTATTCTTATTGTATGGGTTTGATGTTTCATTTTTCTGTTATGCTCCGATCTTCTGACAAAGTATGCCCAGATTTCATGAATCTTTGATTTTCATACTTGTCCTTTTTTCATCAAGGCTTTTGGCAGCATCCTGGCATAACACAGATAAATATGCAATTTGTAATTTTCTCAGATAGTAATCAATGTGTCTTTGAAAAGAACCTAGTTAATACATTTACTCAAGGAAGGTCCCAATCTGTTGAGAACTTGAGGCAGTCAGTCTTAATGAGTTAGCAAAGAAAAGGCACATGCCATTTCTAAAGGTCTCTCCAGGGGAATATATATATATATATATACACACACACAAAGTCTGTGTTTGATTGTGGGCCATCAATGGTAAGATATATATATTTCCCTGGAGTGACCTTTAGAAATGAGTTAGCAAAGAAAAGGCACATGCCATTTCTAAAGGTCACTCCAGGGATATATATATATATACAAAGTCTGTGTTTGATTGTGGGCCATCAATGGTAAGATATATATATATACACACACACACACACACACACACAAAATCTGTGTTTGATTGTGGGCCATCAATGGTAAGATGAGTGGAAATAATAGAGGAGTATTTTGATCATTCTTAATAAAGTAACAGCCCAGCTGTAATGCATCTAGCATGATGACAGTGAAGTTTCATCTGATTTCTCACATACTTCGTTGACATCTGTTTTCATAAAGCAAATCTCTTTGGCAATGCTCCTAGCCCTCATCATACCTTACCAATTAATCATAATCCATGGTTTATCTTCCTTTCATGAACTCTGTTCGCTCTTGTTTGGACATCTTAAGGAGGATATGATTCACTATTTTGGCAATGTTTTTAAAGGGGATAAATAACAGGCCTGTTAGTTTTTGCTGCTCTGACCCTGTTCTCTTGATGATTTCATTCATCTCCTAAAAATCAAGGTTTCCTATTTTTTAGGAGAATCTTTTTTAGATTGTCAATGGACTAGTGATTAGTCATTAGTGAGTTGTTTGCATATTGATATATATTTCAAGGAAAACCTCCCGGGGAATTCCCAGCCATTTCCATGCATTTCAGGGATGGTACCTACTCCTAGTGTAAACCCACTGACGTTGACTATGGCTCCTGACCTGGTAGGGGGTCATTGAATGAGGCATGCAACGGAGGTAGCCGGCCTGGGGGATTGACCTGAAGACCTCCTGCATGAAGCTCAAAAAGCTCAACCACTTGAGCTTTCTCACTAGGTTACTGATTTGTTTGCATTTAATAATGAGTTGAGTACTTTATTTAGAGGTAATATTTTCTCTCCCAGTGTACCCCTCCTCATGCCTAGTGCACCTTATTTGAAAGATTCTTAGATCTACTCAAGATCACTTGACGCATGTTGGTGGATTTTTAGTATGTTGATCTCTTAAGTAGGGTGCTCCTCTTAGAATAGTTTTTTAGTCAATTTTAAAAAGTTAAGTGTGACTTTTGAATTCTTTATTTGTTGTTTGCCTCCCCCTGCAATTTGGATGCTTGAGATGAGCACATGGTGACTTTGAGTGCAAGTTGACTTGAGAGAAATGACGAGCTATTTTATTACTCTATAAAGAGAAACAAAAGAGACTTGTGCTTTAATTGTCAACTCAGAGTTCGAGAGAAACTTGCGAGATGTTGTGCATTATATGTGCAGGATCCAAGTTCTCTATTTACAACTGGTTTTCTATATGCTTTTCTGAAAACGAAATTACATCACATTACACTTCATAAATCACACTGGTCATGCTAATGGGAACACTGTTATAACCAGGACATCTTCTTGCATCACTAGCTACCACAAAAAGGAAAAGACAGGAAAGGAAAGCAAACTTACAAGAAGTAAACAAACTGCTCTAATTGCATGTGAAGGAAAATTATGACATGCATTCAAAATGAAAATTGTCCAAACTTACTCTGACTGTAATCACTAGTTTGATTGTGGCGCTGCTTAGGCTCGGATTACCAATGACTGAAGCTAGTCATAGGTTTTATTCGCCTTTTGTTCTATGTGTGAAACTTGGATATACAACCATTTCATAATGGATGCTATTGCTAACTACAAGCTAAGCTATAGAAATGAAATAACTATGTATTCAAATAAAACATATAAGAAAGAAACTATTTACAATGCACAACACTTGTTCTCATGGAGTTGGCCTTGCCTCCATGGGAACATGGTGCTGGTATGAATTACCACACAATATAAGATAAGATAAGATAATTTTATTTATGTCCACTATGTTAAACTAGTAGCAACAAGGAAGGTCTTCCTGCATGCATGTGTTTTTGCATGCAGAAGACTTAAATTAGGAAACCAATTGTATTTTATTTATTTTTCTTAAGTTTACTTTGGAAAATAAATTAAAGTGATCTAAATTAACTTTAGTGAACCACTAGTTAAAGTGAAAGTGAAATTAGGGTTTTCGCTTTACCTAAAGTTATAAAAGAGAGATCAATTGGTGGAGAGAACACACACACTTGTATTCCGACAGAGACAGGATACAGATAGGGAGAGAAAGTCAGATTGAGGATTTAGCTGAGAAGATGGAGGAGCGAGCAGCAGGATCATCGAGCTTCGTACAGTTGGGTTGTACACTCACACAGGAGGGTGTTGAGGTTTAGCTTGGATTTGTCTAGTGATTCTGTTGGGTGTTGCATTCGCCGGGTTTGGGTGAATTTGCAGTGATTGTAAAAGTTCCACATTTTCTCATAATAAAAGCTATATCTGACTGCTGCACCAGTTTTCCCATTTTGGGTTTTTCCAGGGGTTTCCATACCCAAAATAATAGTGTCAATATTGTGATGTGATGTTGTAATTTATTTCTCAGTTTTATATTCCGCTGCATACTGTAAAAGATATTCATGTGTGGTTATCAATTGATATTTTGCATGCACTGTTTAGCCCTAGTTGAATATTAAAGGAAAATTTACATGGTATTAGAGCTCTGGTGAGCTAAAGCTGAGAGATTTGCAGCATCAGTGACAGTTCAGGGGCAGATCTATAGGAAGACATAAACCTAGACTTCTAGATCTAGGGTTTGACAGGTACACTTCACTATGGATGTGCAGTTGAGAGTTGAGGATAGACTCCAGGGTGCTCAGAACTTTCCTACATGGAAAGAAAGGATCACAAGGATCATGGACGTCAGTGATGCAGAGGAGCACATTGACTCCACGAAGGTTGCACCCACAAATCCGACAGATTTAGCAGCTTGGAAGAAGATTGATTATAGAGCCATGCTGATTATCATGGATGGAGTGAAGGACCATATAGTCCCTCACCTTTCTGGTAAGAAGACCGCATTAGAAATGTGGAAGGCTTTGGAGAGTCTGTACCAGAGCAAGAACGAGAACTGGAGGATGGTGTTGCAAGAGAGGATGCGCAGCACCAAGATGACCAAGGGAGAAGGAGTGGTGCCTTATCTCACGAGACTCACATAGATCAAGGATGAGCTTGGAGCTGTTGGCTCTAAGACAGATGATGAGGAGCTAGTTCGGATAGCCCTCAATGGCTTCTCTAAGCCATGGGACACCTTTGTCAAAGGTGTTGTGGATAGGGAGAAGCTCCCTGATTGGTAGAGACTATGGGATGATTGTGTGCAGGAGGAGACTCACATGGGTTAAGGATCAGGCTCATCTAGCAGTGCCCCACTGATTGTGGATGAGGAGGCTCTAGCCCTTATAGGTAAGAGCAAGGGGAAGGCAAAGAGGAAGAAGGATGGTAAGAAGAACCTTGACATGCCAAAGGTCAAGTGTTTTATTTGCCACAAGCAGGGACACTTTGCCTCCCGTGTCTAGACAAGAAGAAGAAGAGTAACACTCAGATGGCTGGATCTGCAGAGGCGGATGAGTTCAGTAGGAACTTCGACGAGGAGTTTTGTTTGATAGCTTGCATGGAAAGCACCACACGGAGCTACATATGGTACATTGACAGTGGAGCATCTAGTCACATGACTGGACATAAGAGATTCTTCAAAGACTTGCAGGAGGGTGGAACAGGGATCCACGTTGAGCTAGGTGATGATGCGCGATATCAGGGATAGGGAGTTGGCACTGTTTCATTTGAGAGGGAGTCTGGCAAACCCCTCAGTTTTGGTGATGTGTTATATGTTTCAGGACTGACCAAGAACCTTATATCAGTCTCTACTCTGGAGGACAAGGGATATCAGGTGAAGTTCCGTGACCATAGAGTGTATATCAGGCCCAGGGGGTTAGATAGGAGCTTGGATCGGGTGATTGGCAGAAGGAGCGGGAAAGTGTACAGATTACACTTTGAGCCTGCAAAGGCTCTAGTCAGCAGCAGCAGTCAGGGTGAGTTGTGGCATAGGAGGATGGCACACTTACACCATGGAGCACTGAAGCATTTGAGACAGGAAGTCATTGGAGTTACTCAGGTACATGAGGAAAAGCATAACCACTGCAAGGGTTGCGCTTTGGGGAAGAACATAAGGAAATCCTTTCCCACAGAGTGAGCACAAGTCTAAGGACCCCTTGGACTTGGTGCATTTGGATGTATGCGGACCTATGAGTGTCCATTCATTCAGTGGTTATAGTTACTGCGTAACCTTCATTGATGACTATTCAAGGAAAATCGGGATCTATTTCCTGAAGGCCAAGTCAGAGGTCTTTGAGAGGTTCTGAGAGTTCAAAACTCTTGTGGAGAACCAAATAGGAAAGAAGATTCGAGTATTGAGGATAGACAATGGGCCAATGAGTTTATGGAGTTTTTTCGGCTGAGGGGATTAAGAAGGAGCACACTGTGCCCCATACCCCACAACAGAATGGAGTTGCAGAGCAGAAGAACAGGACTATGGTTGGAGCAGCCAAGGCCATGCTATTTGATCAGGGATTACCACTATTCCTCTGGACCGAGGCATACAGGACTGCAGTATACATTCAGAACAAGTGTCCCCACACAACCTTGGGGAGGAAGACACCAGAGGAGGTCTTCACAAGCACTAGGCCAGATGTGAGTCACATTCGCATATTCGACAGTGTCTGCTATTGTCATGTTCATGCTGACGATAGGAAGAAGCTGGATCCTTCTCATGTGAGTCACATTCGCATATTCGACAGTGTCTGCTATTGTCATGTTCATGCTGACGATAGGAAGAAGCTGGATCCTTCTAGAGAGAAGGGGATACTTGTTGGGTACAACGAGATTTCGAAGGCATATAGAGTTTACATTCCATCTCGTAGGAGGATTTTTGTGAGCAGGGATGTCCAAATCGACGAGGACAGGGCCTTGTGGAGATCTCTAGACTTACCAGCAGAGCAGCAGCCAACACAAGAGTTTGGAGTCAAGTTGGAGGAGCCAGATGTACAGGTACAGACACAGAGCACAGGTTCTAGGGGTCAGAGGGAATCAGGTGGACATGATCCTTCAGTCGTTGACCTGAAGGATGAGTTGCAGCAGGAGACAGATATCCAACAACCATTGTAGGTTTAGGCCAAGGCCTAAGTGGTTTAGATCCACAGTGCATGATTTTAGGCAGGTAGATCCTCCACAGACATCTTTTAGATTACAGACATCTTTTAGACGGAGTGTACCACCAAAGAGGCTTAGTTACATGGCACCGATGACAGATTTGATTAACTCTGAACCTTCCAGCTTCGGGGAGGCTACACAACATGATGTGTGGCAGGAGGCTATGGTTGAGGAGTAACACTCCATTATGAAAAACTAGGTATGGGAGGTTGTGCCAAGGCCACAAGGGAAAAAGGTGGTGGGATCCAGATGGATCTACAAGGTGAAGCATGCAGTAGATAGAAGCGTGGAGAAGTACAAGGCACGCTTCATGGAAAAGGGGTTTTCATAGGAGGGTATTGATTATGAGGAGACCTTCGCCCCTGTTGCCAGGTATTCTTCCATGCGGACCATTATCTCACTAGCAGCTGAGATGGGTTGGCGTGTCCATCAAATGGATGTCAAGACTGCCTTCCTCAACGGAGTGATAAAGGAGGAGGTGTATATTGAGCAGCTAGAGGGGTTTGATGAGGAGAACAGGGAGACGCATGTATGCATATTGCATCGAGCTCTTTACGGGCTCAAGTAGGCACCTCGAGCATGGTACTCGAGGATTGTAGCTATCTACGGGAGATGGGATTTCAGCGGAGTGAGGTTGACCACAGCCTGTACTTCTTGACAGGTGAGTTGCCTCTCATACTGGTCTTATATGTGGATGATCTCTTTTTGATAGGAGATGAGAGGCTAATTGGAGACTGTAAGTCCAACTTTGTAGTAGAGTTTGAGATGAAAAACCTTGGGCTGATGCATTACTTTTTGGGCTTGGAGGGTTGGCAGAGAGATGGATGCTTCTTCATCGGACAGGGGAAGTATGCAATAGAGATCCCGAAGAGATTCAGGATGGAGGACTGCAAGCCTATGGCCATACCTCTAGTTTGCAACTGGAGGAAGATTGATACATCAGGATCAGACGGATTTGATCCTACCTTGTATCATCATCTTATCGGATCGCTTATGTATTTGGTCAACACTCGACCAGACATCAGCTTTGCAGTAAACTCTTTGAGTCAATTCATGGTAGACCCTCGAAGAGTGCATTGGACGGATGCGAAGCAAATACTTCGCTACATCAGAGGTACAGTGGAGTATGGATTGGTTTCTGAGCGCAGGGGGAGTGTACAGTTAGCAGGTTTCACAGATGCTGACTGGGCAGGATGTGTAGGGGACCGGAAGAGTACTTCAGGTTGTTGTTTCAGCATTGGATTAGGGGTTGTGTCTTGGTTCAGTAGGAAGCAAAAGTCAATTGCATTGAGCTCGACAAAGGCTGAGTACATGGCAGCCAACATGGCTGCTTGTGAGGGTATGTGGCAGAGGAAGTTACTTGCAGGGTTGTTCGAGTGTGAGCTAGAGGGTACAGTAGTTCATTGTGACAATCAGAGTGGCATCAGGCTATCTGAGAATCCAGTTTTCCATTGGCGGAGCAAACACATAGACATCAGATACCACTTCTTGAGAGATTGTGTTCAGAGGGGAACCATTCGGTTGGAGTACAGACAAATGAGCAGGTGGTAGACATTTTCACCAAGGCACTTTGCAGACAGAGTTTTGTGAAGTTCAGGGATAAGTTGGGGTTGCTACTGAATCCCTTCCTCGTTGAGAGGGAGTGTTAAAGTAGTAGCAACAAGGAAGGTCTTCCTGCATGCATGTGTTCTTGCATGCAAAAGACTTAAATTAGGAAACCAATTGTATTTAATTTACTTTTCCTAAGTTT
>LPNX010477306.1:379070-415404 GCA_001517045.1 Pseudotsuga menziesii
GGATCATTGAGCTTCGTACAGTTGGGTTGTACACTCACACAGGAGGGTGTTGAGGTTTAGCTTGGATTTGTCTAGTGATTTTGTTGGGTGTTGCATTCGCCGGGTTTGGGTGAATTTGCAGTGATTGTAAAAGTTCCACATTTTCTCATA
This sequence comes from Pseudotsuga menziesii, assembly GCA_001517045.1. Taxonomy (NCBI): domain Eukaryota; kingdom Viridiplantae; phylum Streptophyta; class Pinopsida; order Pinales; family Pinaceae; genus Pseudotsuga; species Pseudotsuga menziesii. Next base: position 379,221 of record LPNX010477306.1, read on the forward strand.
ATAAAAGCTATATCTGACTGCTGCACTGTTTAGCCCTAGTTGAATATTAAAGGAAAATTTACACAATAATGACCACAAAGTAGGTCAACGGGACTGTTGGTTACAATGATGTTCGTGCATGTGGGAGGACCAAACGATCTCAAAGGAAATACAGTGCAAGAAGTAAAGTAGAATAGAATAGAAGTAAAAGTGTACAAAATGAGCCGGGCTGAAGTATGGAGCTCACGGTTCGGTCTCAACATTATAACCCTGCATAGGGGCGGAGAAGCTCTGGTGGACAGGATCCCGGATCCAAATCGACCGAGGAAGGTCTAATACTCTTAATATCCGAGGATGAAAGAGGAAAACTGAGGGAAGTGCAATAGTGTTTGTTGGCCCGAATAGGAACTGGTGGACGGAAGGCATCCTCTGGGGTGCTGTCGGTGGAGTTTGGAGGATCTCGTATGTCTCTCGAAGGGAGGTCTAGTACAAAGTTGTCGCTGAGCTCTCGTGGGTCGACATCCGCAAATCTTTACTGATCTGGAAACTGGATCGGTGTCTAAGTCGGTAGATCACTTGGTGCCCCTGGAAGGTGACAACACGTTGAAGAATGTCGTGATCCTCTGTGTGGTATCGGGTCTGGTGGGGGGCTGGACGACCTGCGTTCGAAACCTGAGAGCCTCCTGAATATAAAGTGCTAGACATCTTTGATCAATGTATCTGAAGAAGGCAGCTAGAGTTTGGGTTCCCCTAAACAAGCAATAGAAGCGTCCTCTAATCTTGTAGTATATAGGGCATCTGAAGATGAAGTGTGACTCGTTTTCTACTTCCTGTAGATGACAAAGTTGACAGATCCTGTCCGATCTATCAATCTGGTGGTCAGTCTCTACCCGGAGTCTATGTGATCCTACTCTGAGCTGTCCAAGAGGGATTCGAAGAGCATGCGTCCAATGACGAAAAGTGTATTGGGGTCGGAGGATGGGCCCATCTCTGATCTCTAGGAAGTGTTCAACATAAAAGGCCATCTTTGGGCGCATTCCTCTCGGAGGATTCACCCATGTAATCTGGACGAACTGCTTGTAGATGTCCTCCTTGATGGTCTTGTTTAACTCCTGTCGTGTGGGTAGAAGGTGGTCGGGGGCATCCAGAGAATACTGAAATGGGGGGAGATGATCTAACTAGATCCCCACTGAGGTAAGAAGGCTCGAGACTCCTGTGAACCAACACTTGGCTCTGCCTGAGTGGGTAGCGTAGGCAATTGTCTCAGAAGAGCGATAGGATAAATATGTATACCTGTCTCGACCTTTTGATGAGTCGACAAATCCCCAGATTCGATGCAGGAAAGAAACCAATTTGAAGACCGTCTCAAGGCAGAAGGGCTGAGCCCCAAACTCATCTAGGATGATGTGTTGTGGCATTGGCTGCTTATACCTGATGATACGTCGAAGAAGGATCTGGACTCTCTTGGATGAGGTCCAATTCGACTTGAGCAGAGAGGGCCCCCAAATTTCTGATCCGTATAAAACAGTGGGATGGATCAAGGTATCCAACAAGTTCATCTTGGATGAGATATCCTGGAAGTGATGGTGAAAACATTGTCTCTCAAGAAGAGCTAAGGACCCGTACCCCTTGTTGATTTGGGGTTGGAGAGCTAGTCGTAGATTGAAGCGGGGACCTGAGAACTGCACTCCCAAGTAAGTATAAGCATTGGTGATCTCAACTTCCTCCTCTTTGAATAGGAAATGGAAGTTCGTGGTTTTCTTCACCCCATTGAAGATCATGACATTTGTTTTGCTCAAGTTCACAGTCAGTTTCCGAAGATCACAAAACAGGGCTAAGGCATCAAGCTGTCTCTGCAAACCTTTCGGGGAGGAAGATATGAGTACTACATCATCGGCGAAGAGGAGAATAGAGATCAGGACATGGTGGAGGAGGCACCCATCTGCGTCCTGGATATGCTCGTGGAGAAAGGTTTCCAACTCATCGATGTAGATTCCAAACAGGGTGGGAGTTCGTGGGCAGCCCTGTTTCACCCCAATGGTGCTTCGGATGAACTCAGATAAGCCTCGAGCTGTGCGAAGGAAACCATAGACGGACTCATAAAGGCGCATAATAGCTATTAGTAGGATTGTAGAGATGCCAATGTCTCTAAGCCACTGCAATAGATCTTCTCTCAGAACTGAGTTGAAGGCTTTTCGAAAATCTACGAAGCAACAATAGACTTTCGAGAAACGATGGCGTGCCTCCTCAATTATGGCCCAGACAGTAAAGATATGGTCGATAGTCTGATGTGCAGGCCTGAACCTTGCCTGCCCCCGGGCTCTAAGGTTCCTTTGCCCGAGATCGCTGGAAAGCTTCCTGTGGAGGAAAGATCTGCTAAGAACTTCAACTATATTTTCATTCATAAATGGAAATTACATCCATGGTCGTGAGTGTTTCTCACATATCAACCTCCCCCCAAATACAAGTATTGGCCCTCTTATTTATAGAGTTGAGGGCATATTCTGCATTAAATGAAAATATTTCAAACTTGTAACTAAATTCTAAATATGTGCTATTAGTTACAAAAGATGCTCCAAGGCAATTAGTTCCCTATATTCTAGGAAATTAGTTTCAAGCTCTTCTCTCATAATAATTTGGTACCAAACTCATTGACAAAGCAATCAATGCGTTGATGCTTCTCTTGATTACATTGATATTTGCGAGGTTGAACCCTTGTCTTCTTTAAAGTTTAAACTTGAACATGCACAATCCTTAGATATGACATCATAATGTAAACTCTTAAACTATTAGACTAGTCCAAATTTTCTAAATAAACTAATTAATCTTCTAAAATAACAATCCATCATTCCTTGGTTAGATGTGCAAGTATATTGGAGGTAATACTAATTCTAAGGAGAAATATGGAGGTAAACAAGGCATAAAAATATTACTTGGAGGAATATAATTGGCACAAAATGAAGCAAAATAGGTGCCCATCAAGAACTCAACCAAGTGGAGTGCCAACCTTCGTAAGGCGTCTCCTTGTATTTTATCATTGTAATCATTCTTTTATGGTTAATGAGGAGTTATGTGATTACTGTTACATTTTTGAGCTTGCTGGTTTTGATTTTTTGAAAGGGTATTTCTTAGAACTACTGCCTGTTACCCCTTGAAATGTAAGGGTGACTTGATGATCATTGCTTATGTGATCTTCCATCACATGCAACAGTTCCACAGATGATATTTATGGTTTGTGCATGGACATTTCCTAGTGACATTTCCAACTGCTCAGATCCCCTTCTTATGTGCCAAAGATTAATGGGGACATTCATTTGACACCAATGTTAAAAACTTAAAACATATGCTATCTAGTTGAGTCATGGTAAATACTTTCTTATGTGTAGACATGACAATAGGAGGTCGGTGGTGTTACTCTATAATGCCTCATGTATCCTAGATGGTTGTTTCATAGCTAAGGATTCATTGTGGTGTGCTTATAATTCTTCCTTAGATTAAGTGTATGACCTTGTGAGTCATGTGTATCTCTAGGGATTTAAGTAAGTGTGACACTCATTTCATGCCATTTACAACATTTTACCTAGCCATTTTTTATGCCGTGTCATTTCACTAGCCATTTCATGATTCATCCATTTCCATCATGTCCCCCTTTCACAATTGACTTATCATATGTCTGTTCCAAGGTCTCTATATTGTTCTCATGTATGAATGCCTAAGCCAAAGTTAAAAGAGTCAAAGTACTCTAACGCAAATGTGGCATGTTACGACTTGATTTAGCATTTGAGTGGAAAAGTCCCAATCCACTAGTGCTATCAAGGGCAACTTCAGAAAGAACCAGCACTTTCACCACAGTGCTAGTTTCCTACTTTTAGGCCATCTCTCAAAGGCCAAGGGAGGCTTTGTTATATTGGATCCGATTTAAAGAGAGCTAAGAGAATTGAAGTCAACTTGATTATGATGTGTGTTGTGTTATTTAGTTGATTTCCCAAATAAGCGTTTAACTATTCAAGATATACGTTATTCAATAGATCAAACGCTTATGAATTCCTTAAGAGCATGAAGTAACATGAACGCCCAACATTATTAGAGATCACTAGCATCACACATTCATTGAACCATGAAGAAAAGCAAACTCATGAGAAAAATAAAGTTCCAGAAATTATTTATCACTTAGTTAATGATTATGTGATTTATGAATTGTAATTAATCATTCATCAAATGAAGACTTTCAGAATTATCACAAGAATTTACTGAGCCCAATGTAAAATAAACAATTCAACCACCGTTAACCAAGTAAACTTCAAATGATCCTATTGTGATGCATCATTAAATATAACAACAGATTGCAGGAAATTCCAGAATTTAGGATTATACCCAGTTGGTCAATCCCAAGAGTGATTTAAATGAAATGGATATTTTAATTTAACTAAGGATAAATTGTTCCATAATTTATTAGTTAATTGTTTAGTCAATATATCAAGAGCATATGTAGTGTCAAATCAACATTTACTAAACTTGGAACACTAGTTTAACTTGCTGTTCATGGATCAATAACTAGGACAAAAAACCTAGAAAATTCTAGCCGCTAAAAAAGTACTTAGATTAACAATTAAATGTCTTTGAGATGTTAGAACAGATTATTAACTAGTAGTAGTATTTAATTTCCAGAATTAATGTGCTGCTGTCCTAGAGCATTTCCAGCTCACAAACCACAAGAAAAACTTGAAAAATTCAGATTTTTGTACCTATAAATAATGTGCAGAAATTTTTAGCCCCAAAATCTGAAGTTATGTGTTAGATATGGCCCTAAAATGATTTCTAGAATCAAGTTGCTGTTATAATTTTTAGAAATAAAAAATTGGCAATTTTAGCCATGAAACACTGCTGAAAAATAGTAGAAATGTTAAAGAATTAATGCCCAAAAATTTCCAACAGTCTAAAACTAAATCCTTGAAAATAGATGAGCAACGATGTATTTTAGGGTTGATTTTTCAGGAAATGAAATGCATAAAGTTATACTAAGAACATAAAATAAAACTAAGCAAATTTAACCCACAGAAATTTGCTAAAACTAATCTAAAATCTTTAGAAAATAATTTTTGAAATTTTTTTGGGGGTTAGATCTACCATATAAACTACACTAAGCTACTCTAGAAAGGAAAGTAAAATATTTTTTTGATTTTTGCAATAAGATCCACCTAGATATACCCTAATAAAACAATACAAATGAGATTTTGATGGTTTTTTATGGCAGAAGAATTTGGAGAAAAGACTAGTGCCTTCAAACCCTTGGGCTATGTGGTCTTGGGATCCAATCCTCCAACTGGCCTTGTATGTAAGTGTTTGGCTAGAATCTCTACACAACAGAAGAGCATTCTTACCTCAAACTATTGAAGCTTCATGCAAATCTTTATTAAGGAAGAGTTGTCAATACAATGCACACCTTCAACTCATCCCCTAGTTTGTACCGTGGCTTATGCTACCCAATTTGCAGCCCCTACAAAGTAGTCAAACGACAAACCAAAAACAAAGCTAAACCACAAAAATGATAAAATCATTCCATTGGAGAAATCTTACACTTTCAATGAACTAGGAGCATAAACTTTACAATGATAAAGATAGCATGTTACCTCAACAAGACGATCACCAAGTTGTGCCAATCATTGAAGAAGACCAAGGGACAAAACCTTTGGGTGCAAAGTGATAGTATTTCTCTCTTATGCTCAACAATAATGAGAATGAGATGTGTGCTCTCTAATATGGGAGAAAAGTTCAAAACTTCAATCTTCTCTACAATAAAATAATAATAAAGTGTCAAAAACTCTAGATCCTCATCCAACCTAGGGATCCTCCACAAATGAACAAAATACATAAAATAATCCCCAAGTCCTTAAGGAGAGAGGGCATCCCCATTCAAAAGTGGCCAATGTGTGATGAATGGTCCAAAGAAAGGCCCAAGAGAGAGGGTGCTCAAGCTAAAGGGTCACATGTGTGGCTCCAATGCTAAAAAAGGAGGTGATGTCACCCTCTATCCACTCCAAACAAGCAACGACCTCCATGAAAGTGGGTGCGTTGGCCTCCAAGCAAGTGCAAAAGGGACAAAAATCCAAGTCAAAAGGTGGAACATCCTCAAATGGTTTAACAACTCACCCGTATGTGCTAAGGAGAGGACTCCATCATGTAGTCCAAACAACCCTCTAGATGGCTCCAAATATCATCTCAAATGCCCAAGTATGAGGAAGGGGGCCTTGCATGTGTGGGAGGAGGGGTCTAGGAGTCTCCCAACGCTCCCACATTTTACAAAGATTGGCAACATCATGTCTAGAAGAGTGACGTCCTCCTCATAAGTTTGAAGAGTGATGTCCCCCTCATAAGTGCTAGGAGACGTAACATAACATTATCTCAAGTGTAGCGCTCCTTCTAAGTGTTCCTAGTAATCATCAAACACACCAATAGAGTCTTATCATAAGTGCTAGGAGACATAACATAACATTATCTCAATTGTAGCGCTCCATTCAAGTGTGCCTAATAATCATCAAATACACCAATAGAGTCATAACATGTGTGTAAATAAGATCTCTCTAGTGTAATAAAGTTAACCATCATCAAAACTTAGGCAAATGTTCATCTAATATGTGACAATAATACACAAGATGTAAGTTACAAACACACTTTATCTAATAACTCAATGAAAATAATTTTACCCATCTAAGTCTAACATTAGTGTAACCCTTAAAACCCTTTTACATGTGTTAGTCCTAAGCCCACACACATAGCTTAACTTATCTAAGTCAAGTGAGGATGTATGAAGTGAAGTACATCCATAGGGAAGAAAATAGGTCTTTGTGAAATAACTGTCCTAATAACATGAATGTATTGCTCTATCCTTAACTTTCAAGAGTTAGGGTTTTTTGATGTTTTTTCCCACTGTGCCTAAGGAAGTGTTGTCATGGGTAATCCACCCTTGTGCCTCCATATTGCGATCCCTTTTATTTTCATTTTTCCTTTGACATTTCATTTATTTGTATTTCATTTAGCCCTTTCATTGGCTTAGTCCCTTTTCTTTGGATATGGCTTAGACAACTTGGGAGAAGGGAACATGGCTTTTGCGATGGGGAGTATCTCCCATGATATTTTTCATTTGCATTTTTTTTGCATTTAATTCATCAACAAATCCATTTTCTTGGAGAGTACAAAACTCTTTTAGCTTTATTTGAGGCATTTATATAATGGAATAGTAATGGGACCATGTATTATTACTATGGATAGATCATTCACAAAGGGGGAATATTAAGGGGATGGGTGAATTGGCTAGTGAGATGAAAAATGGCTGGGCAAAATCTGATGAAATGGATGAAAATCACTTAGTTCACAAGGTACAAATTAACCTCTTATTAAGCTAGAAGAATCACACTAAGGTTAGAATAAGACTCAAGCAACAGTTTAAGTATATGAGTCATCATAAAGCATACATGTGACATCTCATGCTAACATACCATCATATCAGAGAACATGCTAAGAGTAAATTAAGGTTAGAAAATCACATCACTAGAAGATCAAGCATTTCATACATCACTAGAAGATCAAGCATTGCCTTTGATTGTGCACATGAACCACATGAACCACATGAACCATCTGACTAGGTTGAAGGACCTTTGACCGATGATCTATGGTGAAGCTACATATCTCGTCTAGAGAAAAAAATGATCAAAATCACCCCTGCTGAAAAAGGGGTAACATATGGCTCCAATTGCAGGACATGTGCTCTGTGTGAGAGTGCATGAGAACTCCAGAATCTCTACCTGTCTCCTGCACAACCCAATCAAAGTGCACATCAAATCCTATCGAGGGATCAAGACACAAGCGCCTTGTCCCTACCTACATAAAGGAACCAGTAGATTGTTTTATTCAACAAAACAAAATAAAGTGCATAAAAATGAAATAACATCATATGACATGAAATGCAAACCAATTAAATGCCAGAAAGCAATATGTAATATGTAAGCGATATGTAAATCAATATATAATGCATGGATAACTCAATATGTGCAATCAATATGTAAATCAAATGTAGATGCAAGTGCAGATGCAATCAGGTCTAATGCTCATGCTAAAGAGCTTGTTCATCCTAAACTAATCTATGCATGAGATTTAGCAATCACTCGGTTGATATCATAAAGCCAATGTAATCAAGTGCTTACCTTTTCAAGACCATGGCACCTTCCCTTGTATTTGGTCACCATCTGAAACAGGGATACATCAAAGACTAAGTGAATACATGCTGTAATTCTCATCAAATGTAAGTTGAAAGTTGGAGTGCTCTCATGGATAAGATTAAAAGTGTAAAAATCATGCCAAGGAAGGGATGCACCACTACAAGAATCCTCTAGCCAAACTTGGATAGGACTTATGTAAGTATGACCATGGTTAAATACATCATAATTCCCAGCCTCAAGCAACAAGTGTCTATTGCAAAAATTCTCGAGGCAATTTCTCACATTAGTCAAGCACAAGACGTGACATCATTTTTCAGACTTAGAGAAAAAAATTAGCCCTGATTTTAGGATTTGAAAACACCATTTAAATTGCTGGAAACTTTTACTATTAATTCCTAGATGAAAAGATTGTTTCCCCAAACAAATTTATGCATTCACAGAATATTTTCAGCTGGAATTTTATACCAAACAAAAGAAGAAATTTAAAGAGCGGGTGGTTGAATTTATTTTGTCTTTTTTGGGTCAAAAACTTGTTCCAAATCTTTGCAAATTCTATATTAAGAAGCCGAAAATCACTCTGAAAATTATGTCCCAAGAGAGCCCCAAAAATTAGAGGAGATGGCTGAAATAATTTTTAAAAAATATGCTCAACATTATGCCCAAAGTCAGCATTATAAATAGGGGTGTATGGCTGCAAGTCCTTTTCCATGCTTGACTGTTCTAACTTCTAAAGGGTCTAGAACTCCAAGTTCCTCACTAGATGCTTCACTATATGAATCATATGTGGGATCCCCAAAGCTATGATTATCAATCTGAAACCTTACACCTAATTTTTCATGAAATGGAGAAACATATGCATTACAACTCTCATCATTAAACAAGTGTTTGTCTTCAAAATTTTCTTCCTCAAAATCATAACATGGTGGATCATCTAACTCAGATTTTTGAGATGAACTAAAGCTTACCAAACCCTCATTATCATGAGGAAAGAGAATATGAAGATGGGTTCTCTCATCCAAAAGGGCTTTCATCCTCATGGATTTCTTCTTGAGTTTGCTCTCCAAGGACATGCTCTTTCTCATGATCTTCAATGAAGTTAGGGGAATTTTTTTTCATGTACATGTTCCTGAGATACCTCATGCAATGCTTCAATAAGCTCATCTTGCCCTAGAATCCCACATTATTCTTTAGCAAAATCAACCAAATAAAACAGTGATTCTTTTTGACCCCTGATCTCACCTTACGAGAGTCTTTGAAGGGTTCGTTTCATATTATGGCATCAAACTTTCTACTTTTCTTTTTTTTCTTTTTACAAATGTAAACCCAAAGAGATGCATCATGTATTCCCTCCCATTGATTATATATATCCATCAAAAATTCTTGAAAAACTATGAAGAAAGCACAAAATGAAGATAATTCCTTTGGAGGAAGACTATAATAGCATTTCCTTGCATGCTTCCTTATAGAAAGGGCAAACATCTTCATAATTCCTTCTTCATGAACCAAATGATGTCTCACAATGAAATTAATTTGTCAACAAAGAGTGGTGGCTCATAGCCATGCTTCCCATAGAATCTAGGAGCATGCCTTTTCCATATATTGACATGCATGTGGAAATCCCGGAATGCATGAGATTTTTGAAGGGCCAAACAATTCATCCAATTCTTTGCAAGAAATAGTTATTCTTCATACCTTTAGCAAAATGTAGAGTTGCCAAGGTGAATCTTCATTGCCTTCACAATGTTGTTTGTTTCACCCTACAAACAACAAGACTTTAAAATTTGAAGAAACAAGGGCTTCGTCCCTTTGTGGAGTTGCCAGATGAGTTAATTGGAATGCAAATTAAGTAGGGCTCATCAAAGTGTTTTAAGATGTCGTTCAAACTCGGGTTGAATGGACTTATCTTTGGCAATGATGCCAAAATTTTATGAGTTGATTTAACACTAGTGGAAAAGTTCCAATCCACTAGTGCTATCCTAAGTCACCCGGTTCGAATTCGTGTTCGATTTTGTCGACCTTGAAATTCGACAATAAAATTTCCAGTGATAAAATTCGGCATTAAATTCGAGAATCGAGACTTTATATATACATATATATAATAAAATTTAATATACCGATTAACCACACGATAAAATGAAACTATAGTCTTAACCTATACCAACTATACCATGTATGAAATTTTTTAATATGATAAAATGAAACTATAGTCATACCTATACCAACTATACCATATATGAAAATTTTTAATAAAATTTAATATGGATAAAAATGAAAGTATACTGTGATATGCATATTACTGTCGTGACCCTTTTTGTGAGTTGTGTGAATCGTGACCCATATTGTCAAATATCATGATATACTTCAACCGTATGCGACTCGACGCACTTGGTTCGAATTCATGTTCGAGTTGACCGACAGTGGAGGGCGAGGGCAATGCATGAGCAATAACCTATAGTCAAGGCGACATTCATGTTCGAGTTGACTGACAGTGGAGGGCGAGGGCAATGCATGAGCAATAGCCTATAGACAAGGCGACGTCTTGCGATGGCAATGGCGGGCGACGGTGATGGGTTCAACCTTAGCATCGAGACTTTAGTCAGTCAACAAAACGAGGGTGGCTACAATGAGTTACGATTTGGGTTGGGGTTTTTCTTGTTTTCCACTTTTCCATCGATTTTAATGAGGAATTTAAATAGAATTCAAACGCATTTCAATGATTCCAAATAATTCAACTTTTCATGGCGAACTTTAACTTAAATTCGACATGCCCTGAAACATTGTGAAGGCAATGATGGCATTTTCGAACTTTATCCTTAAAAAACGTCGAATTTGGTGTCGTAGATGCCATCAAGGGCAACTTCGGAAAGAAGCACCACTGTTACCACAGTGCTAATTTCCCACTTTTAGGCCAACTCTCAAAGGCCAAGGAAGGCTTCCCTATAGGTTAGTCACATTTCTATGATGGTTAATTCATGAACACCCTTCCCTAACATTATATTAATTAAATGATCCTCACCTTGCTTGGAAACTTAGGAAATGCACTTGGTCTTTGGGGTGAAACATGAAATTTGGATTAATTATAGTCACACAATAAAAATATAAGATTAATGGCATAATTAATTAAACCTTTTATGTTAATGTTTTATATATTTGAAGGTATTTTTCCTAAGTCATACATTATATTGTCTAACACTTGGTTGATTCTTTATAGTTGATTTGATGGTTCCCTCCTAGATGATGCACCCTCGTTCATGCACACATGGGAGGCTTGAGGCATACTTTTCTTCATGTTGTTGGCACATGTGAGAGGGCCAACCCTTTTTCACGGTATATCGATGGCTTGGATGAGTTGGCTTGAGCTTTGAACACTTGATTATTGCATATTTGGACCATTATTCTTCACTCTTGATGAGATATTCCACATGTGGCACATGAATTGAGGAGTTTGTTGCATCTTCTAGTGGATCATTCTAGGGTTTTTGACTTGTCATGGATCCTTGACACACTTGACATCCTTATTTATTAGAGCGCTCCATTAGTTGAGGTGGTTTCATAATGGTCTGAGTCTTCTAGATAGTATGCTGCACCTTGGGAGTACACATTCTTGTCACATGTGCCATCTTTTCTTGGAGTGTTCACCACATTTGACTTGGTTTTGATGAAGGTGACTCTATTGAAGTTGTTTAGCACATTGTTTCATGCATATTAATGAGGGTGCTCCTCCATTGTAGTGGTTGATTGGTCAAACCCGAGGTTTTGTCCTAACATTTATTTGTGTTTGACCACATCTTCTAAGGTGCTCCTCATTAGGAGAATATTTGTATTATTCATGTATTATCCTCACTTGTTCTAGAGGTGCGCCCCCCTCACATGGTCAAGGTTAGGATTTTGGTATTTTGGCCATGTTACGAGGGTATTGTATTAATTTCTTTCGAGAAGTTAGTCTCTCCTCCTATATAAGAGACACTCTTCTCATTGTATTTTTTTCTAGAACTTGGGGAATAAAATTGCTCTTGCTACTATTTCATGGTTTTCTTTATGTTAGGGTATTGGGTAAATAGTGAAGAAGTTAGGTGGAGTTGTTGGAACTGTAATGGTACATTTTGGTCTTCACTAGGTACACTTTATTACGTGGTCAGGTCCCGTGATCTCCTTTTCCTCACAGAGACACAAGCAAGTCCCACGCGGACACCACCCTTGATCGATGGGTACCATTGGGCAGGTCATCTGACAATAGACACGACCAGACAATGTTAGAGGCTGTAGGGAGGGGTTGCTTGTCTTATACGAGACTCCCTCAAGTGATAGGTAACTATGTTGTCATCAGATGAGCATGCCCGATTTATGTGGGTTTGGTTACCAGCATAGCCCTCCCTGTTTTGAGACAAGTACATTGCGGTCTGCTACTTCCCTCTAGCCTCATCGCCCTTTGCACTTCACAGGGAACCCGAGGGGACCCATTCCTTTATCTTTACGTAGATATCTCCCATTACTCCACCCTTGGGGAGGTCATTCTTTTTGGTGACTTCAACGCTCGAACCAGATGCTTATAGGTACCCGTTCATGATAGAACCGAGGATGTCCTTTGCCTCTAGGAGTTGGAGTCGGTGTTCATGGGTATTCACAGGAGTTTGCAGGATAGGTGTGGGCCCTGCACAGGTTATGGGAGGCATCTTTTGCAGCTATGTAGGGATTAAGAGGGAGCTGACAATACCTTACAACCATAACAAAATACCGTTGTAGAGTAAGAACTGGTTTATCATTGAGAAAACCAAAGCAATGATCCATACCATGGATTTGTCCATGTGTCTATTGGTAGAGGTTTGCAACACAAATGTCTATTTTCTGAACAAATGTCATCACATGATATTGAAGGTAAAGACTCTAGGGGAAGCCTTCATTGGTGAGAAGCCTCAAAATCAGATTTTTGTGTATTTGTTGTCCTATTTATATTCATGTGTTTGATGAAAAGAGTTTGAACCCTCGAGCATTAAGGGTATATTTGTTGGTTACAAAGAGACCTCCAAGGCGTACTTGATCTTTATTCTAGGCTCTAGCACAACAAAACACAATAGTAAGTCAAGATGTTAAATTTGATGAGGATGGATGGTCTGCTAAGTCTCAGGAGGCTCCAACTAATGTTGAGGAGGGAGAAGAGCTTGCTGTCCCAACAATTGATCTTAGAAAGAGGAAAAATCATAATCGGATTAACAATTATGTAGTGAAGTATCAAATACCTCCCTACCTTCTAGTTCAACACGAGATCTTGAGATAGCTTACCCAAAATTTGCAGGAGGTACATGAACGAGTGGGGGCACCTAAATCTTCGTTATGGATGAGTCACCCCCCTAAGAAGCTGAGTTTTAAAAATCACCCATTACTAGAACTGGAACCGGTCGGTCTGACCGGCCAACACCCTGGGCGGTTCGAACCGGGCCAAAAACCGGACTGGAGATTGGTTCGGTAACGAACTGGCTGACCCTAGGTATGAACTGGTCGGTTCGTTACTGAACCAATATTAGCCGGCCGAGCCCGTAACTAACCGACTGGCCAGCTGGGAAACGTATCTGCGGGGTCAAAAAAATTTAAAATTTGATTTTTATATAACCCTAAATTTTTATTTCTAACTAACCCTAAAATGCATGCTAAGGCTATAAAAGAGACCCCCCTCCCGCCCATTTCACTCATAAGTTCATAACATCGATTACCTTTGCCGTGAGTGGTAACTTGACTCTCAAGTTACCTTTTGACACTGATTGCAGCTTTACTAATTGTTATAAAAATTATCATTAGGAGTTATTAGAGATTATATGCATACTTACACCCAGTAGTTTATGTGGCTCTTTGCTTGGTAGTCACCTTATCCAAATCTTGTATCAATATTTTAAAGCATTATCGTTAACCATCATAATTCAAGAGAGTTGGTTCAATGAATAATTTGAGTATCCAAACTCCGTGAGAAAGAAAATGTAACAATTTGTTGGCATGCATTCAATTAGAATCTATTAGCGATAGATTTATCCTCTATGCTGATTCCTACCTTCAGTTCTTATATATTTCCCTTGACTATGAAAAAAACATGTTAGGTTAGTAGGCAGACTTCTCAGCATTAAGTGTAGATTCATAAACAATTAATTGTGATTTTCATGACAGGCCTAGCTCACATGCTTTGGCAAGTATACCATATATATATGAGTAGACTTTGCATATTATGTCTCTAGAGTCTAATCATCTAATGGCTTGAAATCATATTTTGGAATGTTAAATTTAATTATTGTCATTAAAATTGTAAATTTTTTGTATTATTTAATAGGCCGGTTCATTGAAATCAAACCGCTCCGGTTCATTACCGGTTCCGGTTTTGGTCTAAGTTGACCCTCGACCGGTTCAACTCCCGGTTTCGAGTTTTAAAACCTTGCTAAAAAGTTTCTTACTTATGTTGCAAATATTTCTTCTATCATTGATACAGAGCCTTCTAGTGGTGAGAAATCAGCTGAAGACAATCTATGGTGAGATTCTATGATGGAGGACTATGGTGTATGGGACACAGTTCCAAAACCCACTATGGAATCATTGATTGGTTCCAAGCAGTGTTACAAAAACCGGACTGGAACCGGTAAAACCGGCTGGTCCGACCGGTTTCAGGGCCTCACCGAGTCAAACCGGTGTCTCCGAAAATGACTGGTTCCATATGGAACCGACCGGTTTTACCAGTTTCGGTCCAGTTTTGACCGGTTTTGACCAGTTCCATACATAACTGTACAACAACACTTATGAGGGTATTTTCTTAATTTAAAAAAATAAAAATAAAAAAGTTGGTTGAGTGGAGAAGGTTCTAGTGAATTATGCTTAGTATGGCACATAACTAGAGCCCTTTTTGCAAATTTGTGTATAATGGTTTGGATTCACATGGTCGCACACACACTCATATATATATATATATATATATATATATATATATAATTTTTCAAAATNTAGTGGACCGGTTTTGTGATCTGGTTTTTTTCCCGGTTTCGGTCCGGTTCCAGTTTTCAAGGTTGGCCAGTTCGACCACCGGTTCGGTTTTTGTAACCTTGGTTCCAAGTATGCAGTTGCTGATGTGGTCTTCCTTGAATAAGGGAAGTACATCTTGAAGATTCTGGAGGATTGAGATGAGGAAGGACTAATGTGGTTTGGTGGGGAACATCTTTGCAAAGAAGGTGTGCAAGCTTTACCTTGTTGCTCTGAAGTTGATTCTCCTTCAGCATTACAATGCACTCAGCAGATCCATACTGTCTTGATCCTTGTGGATAATGATGGTGCTAGAGTGAAGGCACAGTATTACAATAAACCTCAGGTAAGAAGCGCAACAGCAGGTTATAGACATCTAGTGTATAAGGCACATGCATGCTTGCAGCATTCATTCATCGTCCTTGGCAAGTTCCATTTTTAGAAGTGCTGTTATATTTTTAGTTCTTGCAGAGTTCTAATTTTTGGAAAGCACATGGCTTTCTTGAGTTCCAAATTTAGATAGGGATCAAGTTCCAAGGATGAAGGCAAAGTCAGTCAAACTCCTAGGTTGTGCTCTATTTTAGGAAACTCTCCGATGCAGGATGGGAGCATGCTTCTAGGCAAATTAGGGTTGGGATTTATTTATTCTAAGCTTGGTGCACCTCTAGAATGCCACATTCATTGTAATATCAGAACTTTCTTATTCTATAAAAGAAAGATTGAATGTGCCTCCAAGATGGTGAGATAGTTTTTTGGTTATGACCTAGTGAGTAATGAGTTGATGCAATTTTTCTTCGAGTCAATAAAAGGATATGTGTGATTTAGTTCTGCAAGGTTCTATTTGGTCTCATCATTTCCATAACTCTGTTTATGCAGATTAGTACATAACAGAATGCTGTCCTGAGTTTTCCTGTAGCTGTCTGTCCATATTTTCAGCATGCTTGTGTATGCAAATCTAGTATTTAGATTGTACTGTTTTAATAGGAGTTTTAAGGTTTCCGTTTCATAGCTGTTAGAATTTAGTTTTCTGAGTGTAGATCTGCCTACCATGTACTGAAATTACCATAATGGTTAACCATGAGGAAGACCTTTGCTCAATAATTAAACTCCCTGAAATCTTACACTTGCCAGGATTTGACCACCCAAGGGTATTACCCAAAAGTAAAAAGTAACCCTCCCTATTCCCTATTGTTCATTAACCATCTAGCTAACCCATGCCCACTTTCATGTTTCAGAGCCACTTTAACAGAGTTAATGGTTTCAACAATTAGAGTGAGCAACAATTCATCTTACTGTGAATATATTTTTATTTTTATTTTATGTCATGGCAGCCGGTGATTTCTTGATTTTATTGACTTTATAATATCAGTGACAATCTAAAATATGTTTGCCATGTTGCACTTATGACTTTGGAAAGTTTAACTTTCTACTTATGTTTCATTGAAGGCATCCGCCACAAGTCAAGCATGTAGAAGATTTTGGAATCACTTTCAAGATAAAAGGATCTAGTGTCACGGCAGATACTGTTTTGGAAACCCACCAAAGCAAATGGTAGAAGTATTTCATTTCATGATTGAATTTTTTTATGTTTAATCTTTCAAAGCAGGAAAGCTTATTAACTTTATTTTATAGCTTAACCAGGGATCAGTTGTATAATATGTATTCAAATGCCCAAAAGAAATTTTGAATCTCTATAAAATATATTTTCTACCACTGTTCTGTTTTTGTTTGTTTTGCTTTTATGTTGCTTGTGCAAAAAATGGTAGCCCACTAATGCTTTTCTTGCTATGTTGTCAGCTTATCAAAAACATCAGAGGAAAACATATCTTGGGCACCTAAAATACAATTCACTTTGTCTACTGTCCAAAGTGAATGTGACATGGGGAATGCTATTATTCAACCAGGTCGAATGTTGAACAAACATTCCATAGAAGCCACGGCATGGAAAAATGAAAAGCAGCTTCAGGATGGACTATTAGTTCCACCAAGAGATCCAAAAAAATTGAAAAAAATGGCTAGAAAGCAAGTCAAAGACACTTTAGGGGATAAATGGTAAACTTTTTGAGTTACTTCCAAAGTTAATAGATGTGCCCATCTGTGTGATTTGGATCTTCCTTTAGTATGACATATTTGCATGAACAGGTTTGAAATGCCAGCACAAACAATCACTCCTGAATTAAAGAAAGATCTTCAATTATTGAAGGTAGTGAACCCTTTACTAAGAAGTGGTCCTAGTTGCTCTTTATTTGCAGAAATATAAAAGACTCATTGTTATGTGTTTGATAATGCTGATCTTCTCTATCAACAGTTGCATATGTAGAATATACATGGAATTTGTAAGTGGAATAAGCTACTAATTAGTCCAATTCTTTTGTGGTACAGTTGAGAAATGTTGTTGATCCTAAAAGACATTACAAGGCAGATGATGCAAAAGGCCTCCCCAAGTATTTTCAGGCAAGTGCTATGTCTCATTCTGCTCCTTGTTGTGCAATATGTCTATCATAGCCTCCCCAAGTATTTTCATAGAAGTGCTATGTCTTACTTGTTTATCATTTATGCTGTGCACTTAAGTCAAACCTTCTGTAGTCACGCATGTGAGTTTGTTGTCTACTCCTTAATATTGAGATGATACTATGTGAGTTAATGTGGGCATGAGTTTCTATTCTTATTTAGGTAGGAACTGTCATAGAACCTGCTTCAGAGTTCTACTCAGGAAGGCTGACTAAGAAAGAGCGTAAACCAACTATTGCAGATGAACTTCTTTCTGATTCTGCTTTCGAGCAATATAGGTAAGGCTGATGATTTAAGAATCATTTGAATTTCTACTTCAACCTGTTGTGTTATGCAACTTTGCATGTCGAAACATATGGTTAGAAAGACATTAATATATTATTCCTATTCTCATGTTATGCAATATCCACTACAATTTTCATCTAGTGATTATTGTTTTAGAGATTTTATGTTCCTGTTATCTATGTCTATTGGGTTTTCCAGTGTATTGATTGTTTGCAAATGATCACCTTATTTTTCTTTGTAGGAAGCGCAAGCATTTGGAGATTGAAAGGGTGAATAATCCTGTTGGTAGACTTCGGTCGAGGCACAAAAAGAATCACCATAAGCGCAGAATGTAATGGTCATCACTTTTCATTCTGAAATAACATGCATATATAAATAAGCTTGTGGATTTGGTAAAAACATGACAGGCTTATAATATCTGCCTTGTTTTGTTTGTGTGGCAGTTGAGTTTGTTGCAGGAACTAGTATTACAGTTTAACTTATGTTATGTTATTCTTCAAACAACATTTAAAGGAACAAAATGGATGGGGAAAATTATTTGCATTGGTGTACCAATTCTTAAGCTTAGTGGTAGTCTCAACTACATGTATTGCTGTTGTGAAGTATATCTTGATTCGTGTATGTGATCTAGTATCTCAAAAGCACTTTGAATGAATGTGCTCGTAGTTTATGATGGCAAAGACATGCTATCGTGATAAATGCCATTGGCATTTATTGCTTTCTAGAGTAGATGGATACTTTATAACGTCTATTCCAAAAGAAATTTTGTTGTCTATTCTTATGTTGGTAGTCATGTCAATCTAGCTGTTTCTTTTATCCTTATGTAGAAGCCATCGATGTATGTGAATTTATTTTAGGTGTATTTCTTACATTTAGATAAGTCGTGGGTTTGTTCAGCAATTTTTGTTGTTAAAGCATTTGCTCAAGTTGGGTATGTAAATGCTAGAATGTATGCATCAGCTGAAGTTGAAAATCACATTGTTGTTGATCTGAATGTTACATGTCTTCAATATATTTGAGGATCGCAGTGGAATCAGTTCTTTCAAGTCCTTGAGTATCTTAATCTCTTGTGGGAAGTGATAGAAGATAATGATGCTTGAGGAAACTTGCACCAGAAAATTTGTCTGATAACATCTGTATGTGAATTGTATTTTTTAGGTGTATTTCTTAGATTTAGGTAAGTCCTGGGTTTGTTTAACAAATTTTTGTTGTTAGAGCATTTGCTCAAGTTGGGTATGTCTGTAAATGCTAGAATGTATGCAACAGCTGAAGTTGAAAATCACATTGTTGTTAATATGACTGTTACAAGTCTTTAATAAATTTGAGAATGGCAGTGGAGTCAGTTTTTTGAGTCCTTGAGTATCTTAATCTCTTGTGGGAAGTGATAGAAGATAATGATGCTTCAGGAAACTTGCACCAGAAAACTTGTTTGGTAATATCTGTAAAGGGGCAAAAATGCCAAAATTTGTGGAACATATAAGTTGAAAAATGAAATAAGCTGCAAACCTGAAAAAATTCAAAGATCCATGGAGTATTAGATCCAATACAGAGGCAGATCCTGAAGAGAATCAGAGCTGTGGCATGAACCTGGCAACAGTGATCATCTTTGGAAAGTGCCAGGATGAGAGCTCAAAACGAGGCTATGATATCAAATTGATATGTGCAGATGCAATGAAAACTAACGGGAAGGAACTTACATAAGTTCTTAAATATTCATACAATGTACTCTTCTAGAAATGGCAGTTCATAGTGCTCACTCTGATTTATATTCACCCGATTATCTATGTCAAGGTGCACGGGAAGATCTAAGTTCCAACTGCTAGATGGTGTGGACCATTTCAGATAGGCTTCAACTTGTGAATGTGTATGGACAATTTGGGATACACCTTCAACAGCAAGTTGCTACATTTAAAGTAACTATACTCAAGTCACCAACTTGGGGGTTATGTGGAACCCAATACTTGTCATGCAATGCTTTATACTTGTATCCTGGACTTTGGCATGCATTTTGGCTATTTGCTAAAAAAACATGAACTGGCTTTATCTCGCTCTTTTCGTAGACGAGATGTAGATGTCGTAGGAAAAATTACTGGAGCCTCGTAGCAAGAGGCTGAAAACTGCAGCATGCCTCGAAAGGAGAATGATCTGTTGACGGATGGGTTGCTACATTGTAGCTATGTTGAGGCAGATGCAGATATCCTTCCAAAAAGTGCAGATGAACTAATGTCCTATTAACGACCTCATTTGATCATCGATCTATGGATGAAATATAGTAGAATACTGCAATTTGAAACCAAACATCCTTCATAAAGGTCATAAATAATGGCAAATAAATTGATTCAAGGTCTAAAACATTGATAAGTGGAACACTAAGGTGTGTCCAAACATTCTTGAAAAACAAGTATGTTGTATGTGCATTATGAGTGGAACACTAAAGTGTGTCCAAACATGCTTGAAAAACAAGTATGTTGTATGTGCATAGCTTTTGATACTACATGAATTCTTCTACAAATCGACCTATTTGATAGGATATGGAAGATAAACCAATATAAGATAGAATGAATATGAGATAGCATGAATGATGATTTATAAGAATTCTCGTGATGTGATAATCCCATTGCAAGGATATAAATATTTACTGTCTTCAATAATCATGACCTTTAAATTTGCACCTTTTTCTTGTATGTTTGATTTGGATTAATGTAACCTTATATTTTCGAGGATCATGTAACATGATTAATATTTGAGGATTCCTGTTTAGGGAATCTCCTGTGAGCTGGAAAAGAACCAGCACAAAGTAAGAGGGGTGGCTGTGGTGGTAACCGTGGATAGTATTCTCAACTGCACCAGAGCTACCTTGATTGGTGTTAAGGGCTTGATATTTGGCGCAGGTTTGGGAGCTAACAAATTGGTGCCATTTTATGGGACAAAGTCCACTTCTTGGAATTGATAGATTGGCTACGATGTGTTACCCCCTTTTCAACTAGGGGTAATATTTTGATCAATGTGGTTTCTGATCATATCACAAACATATGTTTTCGAGTTGAGATCTTTGGCTTCCTCATAGATCATTGGTTAGAGGTCTTTTTAGTATGATCAGATGGTCCATATGCCTTAGATGTGCCTAATCAGAGATATTTTTAGATCTTCTATGAGTTGTGATATTTCTAAACCCTCATTGACACTTAGAATGTTTTCTTATACGCTGATACATTTGTTAGATTTTCTTAAAATTATAGCAGTACGTCTTAATTGCATTTATGAATAGGATCACTAGAAGGTAGACAAAGCACAGAACAATAACACAAGTATTTTTCGCCTAGGAAACCCAATTGGGAGAAAACCCAACAACCTTCGTCTAGAGATAATAATTTTGAGATCAGGGTATGAAGAAAGAAAAGAAAAATATGGAAATGCTTTCCAAATATTGAAACCCTGAAAACAATCTTCTTTTGCAGTGTATGCAAACTTCTCTGAGTTGCTGTGTAGTTGCACTCTGCCAGAAATTGCGCACTTCACTTGTGCTGCTGCGGTGTTGTTGTGTGTAATAATGAGGAGAGGCACCTCCTATTTGTACTGTTTTCCCACCCAAAAATTAATTGGGGCCGACTTCACTTAGGGGAGCAATATAATTTTATATTTCATAATTTTTATTTTATTATTTTATTGCTGGTTTTTCACCCCAAGGATTACATTGTTCTTTCTAGGGTTTGTATGAATTATTACAACAAGGGGTGGCAGGAGCGGGGGGGGATCCTTCTGGATCCCAGAGGACATGTAGAACAAACCTTCGCGTGGGGTCTAGGTAACAGAACAAATAATGAAGCTGAGTGGCTGGCACTTCTCCAGGGTCTTCATCTTCTAAACACTAAAAAGCTTCGAAAGGTTTTGATATTCGGAGACTCCAGGCACGTCATCTTCAAATTGATCAATGGATACCCCTCTGGAGCAGTCAAATGTCGCCGCCTGTTTGAAAAAGCTAAGATTCTCATGTCTAAATCCTATGAGACACTCCACATCCTTCGGCACAATAATTCTGCAGCGGACAGTCTTGCTAACATGGGCGCCACTCTCCCGCAAGGTCATTATAGTCAGAACGGAAACCATCCTATCCTCAAATACATCCCTTAATGTGGCGTTGGAAGCCCCCTCTCCGATCTCTTTTCATGCGGATTATCTCAGTAATGTTTTTAACCCTCCACTTTTTAAGAAGCCTTAAAGTCCCCCCTCCTCCTCCTCCTTTTCACTCTTTCACTCCCCCTTCCTTAACTTCTATCCCTTATCCCTCCTTCCTCATTTCTTTAAGATCCCCTCTTTTTTCCTATCCCTTTAACCTTATCCCTCCCTTCTCCCCTTTACCCCTCGCTTCACATCACCTCCACTCAGCTGGCCTCCACTCTTTGCAGCTTCTCGACGGCTCCATGCATTTACTATGCTGTCCCGCCTTCATTCCTCCCTCTGCCGCATGGATTATCTTCTGCCCTCTCTATATCTTGGTCCTAGCAGACTTTATGGCCATCCGGCCCTGGGTTAATTGCTTATTCTCTTCGACGCTCCTTGTCACCTCGACCATTATACTATGCCTCCCCCTTGCAGCGAAATGCTTATACACTCTGCTCCGGTTCTCGGCTCTGGTTCTCACGAGGCTGTGCGAATTCTCCTGAATGTAGTTGCAGGTGTCGAAGGAGGGTGGCTGCTAGGCATCCCGTGGCAAGCTCTCCCCCTCATTCGTTCCTTCGTGAAGGAAAGGCTTGCTCTCGCAGCCTTTTCCAATTGCCATTGCAGTTTCCTCTCCGTGTCTCTGTCTTCAGGTCTCGGCTCTGGTACAAATCTTACTCATTTTGGTAATTTGGGAAGAAGCACGGTCTTGGGTTGTCATTGCTCGGGGTGGCAGGAAGGTGCTGTGGGTACTTTGGTCTGTAAAGACAGGCACGGGGGCTCCTTGCTGCAACATGAGCTCACAGTGCTTAGTCGTTTTCTCAGTGATCCCTCGGTGGAGAATCAGGATTGTGTCCTCGCTGGTTATATCCGTTCCTTGCACAGCCAATTTGCTCGAATAGAGATCTCTACTGGAGCTGGAAGAATGTCTCAGGTTGGTGAAAGCACAGGAATAATGGATATCAAAAAGAACTTGAGGCGTCTGTATAAAATGATAGCAATAGGAGTCATGGACAACAAAGAAACTGCATGGGAGGTCAAGAGCATGGGAGAAATGGTGAGCTACACCTCTTTGCAGATCAGCGACCACGACTCTCGGATTGATGATAATGAAAGTAACCTTCGAGAGATAATGGGCAAAGTTGACAGGATTCAGGAAGATCTTGAACGTCTGATCACCATGAACCAGGGCAGCAGGGTGAATGGAGCAACTGCAGCAGCTGAGCACCCAATGGAGGAAGAGTCTGTAGTTTAGCCCAGGAATTTTAGAGGCAACCCTTAATTTGTTTTCTTTAATTATGGTTAAATGTTCTACTGTCTTTTATTATGTAATCAGTTTATAATGGTATATACTACCCGCGACATTAGCTGTTTTGGAAGAACTCTGTATGTAGTTTTTTGGAAAACTCCTAGGTTAAGCCTTCTGTGCAGCAATTTTGATCTGCATGAATACTTTGTTTTGCTACTGCTGTAATGAATGGCTGTGCACAACTTGTTTTATAAAATCCTTTTTTTAGTTTCTGTTAAAATAAATAAATTATTACAACAAGTTCAACTCCCGAAGGAGGACAATAAGAATAGCTTCTGAAGTTGCACAAATTCCAACACTCTCTCTCAACAAGGAAGGTATTCTTCGGTCTTCATCAGCATCATGATCATTTGGGCTTCATCTGTACATCTATACTGTCTCCATCATGTCTAAATGTACCGAAGGTTGTCTTTATGAATTTGTTCTATTTGGATGTCTGAGAGAATCTTCTGTTACTTATCCGTCTCTACTGCCGATGGAATACTTCTATGCCTGGCTAGAGATCTTAGATGAACAAATATGTATGAACATCTGCTATCTGTTCGTCTCATCTTCCGATGGGGTACTCCCATGCCTGGATGAGAACTTGAACGAGTAAATGTGCACGACCATTTACTACCTGTTTGTTTCATCTGTCGATGGGTTACTCCCATACCTAGCTGAGAACCTAAACGAGTAGATGTACATGTGCAATCACACGACCATCTGCTACCTGTCTGACTCATCTGCCAATGGGATTTCTCCCATACCTGGCTGAGCACTTGAACGAGCAGAGGCACCTATGTGAACTCGAGCATCTACTACATGCCTGTCTCATTTGTCGATGGGATTTCTTCCATACCTGGCTGAGAACCTAGACGAGTAGAGGTACCTATGTGAATTCGACCATCTACTACCTGCTCGTCTCATCTGCCGATGGGATTTCTCCCATACCTGGTTGAGAACCTGAACGAGTAGAGGTACCTGGGAAAAAGTATGGTAAATGTCTCTCAGTCATCTCTCCCTCTCAGGGAGGGATACGTTCTCTTCTACTCCAAGTCTTTCGCGAAAGTATTTAAGCTTCATCTTGGGAAGAGGCTCAGTGAGAACATCTGCACTTTGGTCATCTGTTGGAATATACTGGAGCTCGACCGCACCTTTTTGCATCATATCACGTATGAAGTGATATCGAATCTCTATGTGCTTTGACTTGTCGTGAAATACATGATTCATTGACATCTGCACACAACTCTGGTTATCACGGTGAATCACAGTTGGCTCTGGAATCTAGTCAAACAATCCTGCAAGAAGTTTACGAAGCCAAACTGCTTCTCGGGATGTTGAACTAGCAACCATATCCTTGGCCTCTGCAGTACGAAGAGGTACTGAGTTCTGCTTCCTATTGTACTAAGAAATTATTGTAGAACCCAAACTGAAACAACATCCTGAAGTGCTCTTCCTATCTATAGTGCATCCGGGCCAATTTGAGTCTGTAAACCCTTGTAATCTTAAGTCACAATCTGAATTATATCGTAGATCATATCCACGTAAGTATCTGAGCACATGTTTTACAACAATCCAATGAATCTGCCTCGGTTCGCACATGAACTGATTGAGAGCATTCACAACAAAACAAATATTTGGTCTGGTGTTCGTCAGATACATCAAGGACCCAATCAACCGACGATACATGGTGGGATCAATCAAATTTGAATATGAAGCAGAATCCCTCAACTTCTTCAAGTTTGCGTCCATCAGAGTAGCTATGGACTTGCAGTCCAACATTTCGAATCTCTTCAGTATATATATGGTGTATTTTCCTTGTCCTAGGAAAATCTCTTTCTGTCTCTGCCATACTTTTAATCCCAAGAAGTAGTGCATCAATCCAAGATCCTTCATTTCAAACTTAGAGGCGAGTTTCTTCTTACACCGTAAGATAAGTTTCTCATTTCCGTTTCCGGTAAGAAACAAGTCATCAACATATAGTACCAAAACCAGTGGCTCATTATTCACAACCTTGTAGTAAAGGTTGGGGTCTGCATCACTCTTGGTGAATCCCAGACTCACCAGGAATTCGTCTATCCGTCCATACCAAGCACAAGTTGCTTGCTTGAGTCCATATAACGCTTTTTTCAGCTTGCATACGTGAGACTCATTTCCATGGACAACAAACCCTTTTGGTTGTTCAATATATACTTCTTCCTCAAGAATACCATTGAGAAAGGCAGTCTTGACATCCATCTGATGCAACTTCCATCCCATCGCTGAGGCAATAGCAATGATCAATCTGATGGAAATGTATCGAGCCACAGGAGCAAATGTCTCATCATAATCGACTCCTTCTTTTTGAGAGAACCCTCTGGGTACAAACCTAGCCTTGTATTTTTCAATACTATTATCTGCTCCATGTAGAGCTTCATGCTCCTCTGCATTCAGCAAAATCTGTCGTGCTCATCTGGGTCTTTTTTGGCCTACTTCCATATCTTGTGGGAGCATCATTTGGCTCAACTGGATCAATGGAACTGATCGGTTTATTCATTTCTTCAGACTCCCTCTTAATGTTTGGATGGGGAGATGATTTCATCTCTTCATTGTCATCTATCTCCATACTTGATCCTCTTTCTTTTCGGATAGCCATTTCTTTTTCAAAGGTTGCATCCTGCCTGACTTTGATTTGAATTGATCCCGGGATGTATATTTTGTGATCCTTTGAAGACTTGCGATATCCCATGAATGTTTCTTTCTTGCTTGAAGGTTCTAACTTGGGCACATGAATGTAGGCTGGAAAGTAATTGTCCATCTTGGTGACGACCAGGTTCATCAAGGATCCTTCAATTGTCTTGTTCGAGTCACGATATCAGTGTCGTCAGGTTTCTATCATATGTAATAGACT
Organism: Pseudotsuga menziesii; assembly: GCA_001517045.1. Lineage (NCBI taxonomy): Eukaryota > Viridiplantae > Streptophyta > Pinopsida > Pinales > Pinaceae > Pseudotsuga > Pseudotsuga menziesii. The sequence continues at coordinate 405,541 of LPNX010477306.1, forward strand.
AGAATCCTTGTCTTTGAGGGATAACTCCCTCCGTCTCTCAAAAGTCAGTTGAGTAAATCTTGTTGAAGCAGTAGATAGATCGACATTCATAGAAGCTTTCTGCTTCTGATCACCAAATCTCTGCATGAGATGATTTTGGGTGTGAGAGTCATAATACATGCTTCTAGAGGCTTCTGCTTCCGTTCCGTCTGTATGGCATTCCCTACAAGTCAAATCTTGTCAGATGGTTAGCGATATTTCATAACAATGTATTAACAAAATAATGTAGGCAACGTTTTAGTCAAGGCTTCGACACAACACACATAAGGCCATCATTGGGATGCTTATGGTCTCCATTACAACATACCATTAAGAGTGTGTACTACTCCAAGTATGTTATAAAGGAGTTGTCATCCTAGACGGGTTGTGCAGCATGACATGCTATTTAAACAATCATGTGTATAGAAAAGACTACTTGAGCCTACTTGTTAACTACCTGGATTTAGAAATGTAGATATGTGTAAAACATATTAAAAAACAACCAGATTTAATCTATTAGAGCATGTAAAATCAAATACTTATCTTTTGTAGTTTTGTGGGTGGGCTCGCACTATTAGAGTCCACTGATCTTTATATGCTTGCTTGACGATCATCACAGTCTGGATCTTCATACCATTTCTTAGAAGAAGAACTTTGAACAATCATCCTTCCTTGGCTCCTTGTGAGGAGGGTATTCTTCTACATCAACAATTGAAGCTTCATGCTTCCTTTTGATTGAACTTTGACAGATACTAGCATAATGATCGTATTTCTTGCACCTGTAGCACTGTATCTGAGATAAATCATTCTTTTGTTTCTTTTGATCTAGGGGAGGACTTGATCTCTTGTCTTGATGCTTGTGATTGAAGGACTTCCTTTCCCTTCCCTTTCCTTTCTTGGCATGAGATATGAACGCTTGGAGTCTCCTCAGGTTGAGTACCATGAAGTCTTTGGCGTGTTGCAATTATGGTTTCTTCCTGAGTGCTTTTGCCCATAGTTTATCAAATTTGGGCAACTTGGTTCGACCACTTATAGTTTGGATGAAAGACTCCCAAGATGGTGGGAGACCATTTAAGGTGGTCATGACAAGATCCTTTTCTTCAAGATTGTCTCCACTGGACCTTAGCTTGTCCCGGAGCTCGATGATCCTCATGAAATATGAGGCAATATTCTCGGACTTCCTCATCTTCATATTCGACAGTTGATTCCTCAATGTGAGAGTCACATTGATGCTACTGTGTTCAAATAGCTTCTTTAGGGTTTTGAACATCTTTCTCCCTGTCGACTTTTCTGAGATCTGAGGAACCAACTGATCTCTAATTGAGTCCACTAAAATCCTCCTTGCTTTGGCATCATCCTTTCTTTAGCGAGGTTTTTCTTCTTCGGCTTCTGGTTCTGGGACCTTTGCCTTTACAAACTGTAATAGGTTATTTTCTTCTAGTAGAAGAAGAACCCTAGACTTCCAGGGGATGAAATTGGAAGCCCCTTCCAAACGATCTTCAACCTTCATGCTGATCATCTCGACTGCAAATCTGGATCTGAGACCTTGGCAGAGGCTAGGTAAAAAATGAAAGTTGGGGTTTTGGAAACTGTCTCCACAGATAAATGCGCCCTAGGGAGGCGAGTTGAGTAGGGGTAGAGTCAAGCCAAAACAGTGGAGAAAGTAGGTCAAAACTGGAAACCCTAATTTATGATGCAACTGTAGAATTAGGTCAAAATTGAAAATTCTCAGAATTGAATTTTGTCTTCACCAAAAGATGTGCCCTCCTGAGAGTGAAATTCTCAAGGCTCTTTTTCTGACAAAAGGTTGAGTGAAGACCTTGAAAGATGAAACCCTAGTTTTGACAGGTTGCCGATAAAGTTTCGACAATGGCTTCTTCTAGTACTGCTGTAATACCATGTTAGATTTTCTTAAAATTATAGCAGTATATCTTAATTGCATTTATCAATAGGATAACTAAAAGATAGACAAAGCACATAACAATAACACAAGTATTTTTCACCTGGGAAACCCAATTGGGAGAAAACACAATAACCTTCGTCTAGAGATAATAATTCTGAGATTAGAGTACAATGAAGAAAGAAAAGAAAAATATGGAAATGCTTTCCAAATATTGAAACCCTGAAAACAGTTTTCTTTTGCAATGTATGCAAACTTCTCTGAGTTGTTGTGTAGCTGCACTTTGCCATAAACCACACACTTCACTGGTGCTGCTGCGGTGCTGTTGTGTGTAATAATTAGGAGATGCGCCTCCTATTTATACTGTTTTCCCACTTGGAAATTAACTGGGGCTGACTTCACTTGGGGGAGCAATATAATTTTATATTTCATAATTTATATTTTATTATTTTATTAGTGCCTTTTCACCCCAAGGATTACATTGTTCTTTTAGGGTTTGTATGAATTATTACAACAAGTTCAACTCCCGAAGGAGGACAATAAGAATAGCTTCTGAATTTGCACAAACTCCAACAATATTTGCATGTGATGTTACATTTATGTTCATAGAGTAATTTGTAAAACTTGAAATAATTATTCATGTATTTGTCTAACCTTGATGTCATTTTGTGTTAGAAGTATGCCATTTTGAAGGTTAATTTGTACCCTAGTGAACACAGTTAGGTTACGAGAACTAACAAACCTAGCAAGGGTTACAACATAGAACATGAGAGAGCTAAACACAATAACAAATATGATATTATTATGATTAATTGGTGCATCATTATAGTGAGAGTCCCCGCTCTTATAAATAACTCGGGAGACCAAAACTGTAACTGAATAAAATCTTAGTATGTAAACTCTAATTATGTAACCTAAAATCAATAAGATGACTTTATTACATACAGAGCCTTATATTTTATCACTCCCCATAAGGTGTACAATGCTGAAATAAAATACATAATATGAAAACACATAGACTGGAAACAAAACAAATGTAGACAGTCTTTAGAATCTTTTTCTCTGAAGGCATTTCTTAGATCATGTTAAGCTCCATCAAACTGCCTTGTAACTCTCTTAAAGGTGTAGCTATTGAGTTGAATTTTGAAGTTCTCGGATTTTACTTTGCTGAACTTTAGAATCATGGATCTTTTGAACTCGATTACTGGACAACAATTCACATGCATGTTGCATAACATCAATAGTGGACTCTAATCAACATGCATGTGTCAAACAATGCATTAAGGAAATTTAGAAGTTTAAAATGGGCTTTCTAAGAGATAATAAAATATTATGAGTTAATTATTTTTTTAAGTAAATATAATTACAACTCACCTCTTGCATTAAAATCTATTTAACCATGATTGAGTTAAATTGAAAAGATATTTAAAAATAAGATTAATAAAAAATAATCTTTAATATAACTATATATAGAAATATTTTTTCTACATAAATATACTCAAAGGAAAGTACTAATACATAAAATAAAGTAATATAAGTTACTTTTAAATCATAAACTTAAATTCATAGGAATAAATTGAATATATATATATTCTTTCTAATTCAATCTAATTTATATTTATTAAATACATTTTAAACTTGTATTTTTAATTATAAGTTAAAATTTAAACAAATAAATATTAAATAAATTAAGTATTATGAAATATTAGTTTAATTAAAAATTAATTTATACATTTTAGAAATTAAAATTTATATATTTTTTTACTTATTAAATATATTATTTAAAATATAAATTTATTTAAAATTTTAGTCATTATAATAAATTTATCTTAGGAGGTGATAGCAAATTTAATATAATACAACTTTATAATTATACGTTAAAATTTAAACAAATAAATATTACATAAATTAAGTATTATGAAAATATTAATTTAATTTAGTTTAATTAAAAATTAAACTCGTACATTTTAAAAATTAAAAATTATAATTATATTTACTTTATCATAAATATATTATTTAAAATTTAAAATTTATTTATTATATTAAATTCATTGTATAACGTTATAACAAATTTAATATAATATAAATAAAATATATATAATTTTTAAAAAAAATTTAAAATAATTACGTCGATAGGCATATATATCTTAGAATTTTGGGGTGGACCACTATCTATGCTTTTTCATCTACCGACGAGAATGATACAAGTGTACTGTCTAGATTGATTCAATGAGTGTCGTCCAAGATTAAACGAGAATAAGACAAGTTTACTGTCCAGATTGATTCTATGGGCGTCGTCCAAAATTAATATTAATAATTTCAAAAAAATAAAAGACAACTTAATTAACATGTGATAAATACAATTAGTGATAGTTGTAAAAATTAAAATTAATCTCCAATTGTTCGATTATTAGATACAACTACGAGCTTAACTCCATGATTATTAGATACAACTATTAGCTTAACTCTAATGATTCTAGAACTATTAGCTTAAATTCAACTCTGGTCATAGTTATTTTGGATAACTATTAGCTTAACTCCAATGATTCTACAACTATTAGTTTAACTTCAACTCTAATCACTTAAGGCTTAGTCCAATTGCATTTGAGCTAATGTGCAGTCATGTAAGAGTTGAGCTTTTAATAAAATAGTTCGAACTCAACTCCTAATAAACTCCTGCATCTCGTAGTTGGGAATCTAGCTAATATACAGTTTGTATTACATGTTTAGGTTTTTCAGATAGATATAATTAAGTTTTCGATTTTACTCCAATCATGACTTTTATTTGAATTGCAATTGCCAATATATTATCTTTTAAATTAATCATTAGATACAACTATTAACTTAACTCCAATGATTTTACAATTATTAGTTTGACTTCAACTCTAATCACACTTATATTGGATAAACATTAGATACAAATATTAACTTAACTTCAACTCTAATCCCGGTTATATTAGATAACTATTAGATTATTCCAATAGTGATACAACTATTAAAATACATTTAGATGAACTCCATCTCTTAGCATGAGAAGTTGACCTTGATTGCAGTGAAACCATGCACCAAGAACAATCACTCAGGTAATGTGTAGCGTATGTGACAATTAAACTCCATATGGAAGCTCAGAGTCGAGTTAATGTGCATATGGCTTAGTCTAAGCTTTATAGTAACTTTTAAATTAACTATTAGCTTAACTCCAATGACGATACAACTATGAGCCTAACTTCAACTATGAGCTAACAACTTAACTATTAGATACAAGCAATTGACACATTCTTTAGTAAAAAAAACATTATCAATATGTCAAATATATACCTCTCAACGTATTTCAAACATATTAATCTTAGCAATATGGTTCTTGCTAGTATATGTTATAACAAATTTAATATAATGCAAATAAAATATATTTAAACTGTTTAATAAAATATAAAGAAAAAATATATGAAAATTTTTAATCAGAAATAATAAGATAGTAAGATAGGATAACAATAAAGTTGTAATATGAAAATTTTAATATAATATATTATAACAAGTGCTAAGTAGTAGTAAGTAGCAGCTAGTCCTTCATGCTTTGTATAGAGGTAGTTAAATTATGAAATAGTACTTATTCATTGCATCTTGCATAAATTAAACACAATATCAATTAAGTAAAGTAATAATTTTATAAAATAAATATTTATATATTATAAATAAATAAAGAAAAACAAATATAATGTTAACTTTTTTTATAACTTAAGAATGATTACGTCGATAGACGTTTTTATTTGAGATTTGGGGTGAACCATGACCTATGTTTTTTCATCTACGGACGAAGATGAGGCAAGTGTACTATTGAGATTGATTCTATGACAGTCGTTTAAAATTCGAAATAAACAGTTATAAAAAAGGAATATAAAACATAATTGGTAGCTAGGAGATGAATGGATAATTGATAGCAATGCATGAATAACTCATAGATGATGAATGGATAACCAACAATTCATGGATGATAACTAGAAGAATGTGAGATAAAAAGAAAAAGAATATAAAAAATAACTGATAGTTGATAAATGCATAACAGGAAGAATGTCAATGATAACATGTAGCTAGGCATGTATAACTAATACTTGAACCCGTTTAACAAGAAGAATATAAGGAATAAAAAAAGAAAATTCCAAAATGTTTTCCATTCCATAACTATCTCTTAACCATTTGATCTCTATCGACGTGATATATATTTAATTTCATCTCTATTTACATTGAGGATTTAGTAAATATTTTTAATTATTTATAAAAATTAAAAAAATTCAATTAATAAAAATATTTTTATAAAATAAATATGATAATAAACACACATTTATATATTATAAATAAATAAATAAAACAAATATAATGTTAAACTTTTTTAACTTAAGATTTATTTTATATTAATAACTTTTTCTAGCTTTTGATTTGTTATATATAATGAAAAATATTTTGAATAGTTCATAAAACTTTAAATTTTATCTTGGGTGATAATCCTATGCTAGAATTAATTCCATGCTATTATGTTTTTAAAATCTTATAATATATTTAATAATGTAATACTATTCCATGCTATTATGTTTTTAAAATCTTATAATATATTTAATAATGTAATACTATTCTATTCTATTATGTTTTTAAAATCTTATAATATATTTAATAATGTAATACTATTATATTTGGAAAAGTTTAAATCTCATTATGATTGATAAATCCTATACTAGAATTAATTCCATGTTATTATGTTTTAAAAATCTTATAATATAATTAATATATAGTAATACTATTTTATTTGGAATTCAGTTACGATATTTTTTAAACTTTTATAATAGAATTAATACTATTATATTTTTGGAATTTAATTATGACATTTTGGGAAATTGTGATATAGAGGATGTGGTTTTTATTTACTTCAGTACATCAATGGACTCGCAATGCTAAGAGGAGTGAATGGTATAATAATATTCCACTTCTTTAACAAATTGTATCCAAACTATAGCTATAACATGAATGGTAATTGATATTCTCTATCTGCTTGAAGGTATCGAGCTGACTGCTATTAATAATGAAAAGATGTAGGCATAATATAAAATAAAATAGTACCAAATGACAACCATGTTTACCAAGATGTAGTAAATGCCACTGCCAATACAAGGTGATGTGACCTGTTCATCAAGATTACACAATAAGAGTCTCTAATGTATAAACCAATTACATCATGGATAAATATAAACGAGTGAAATAGTAGCAAGGCTGCTTATACCTGCCTCTTAGAAATATTTTATTGTAATATTGTATATAGTTTAAAGCTAAAAGTTGAAGAAATTATGAAACATTCAAACTTGCAAAATGTATTACTTGTTGCCATGGTACTTATATTTCTATGTGAGATTACTTGTTGTTTATAGGTTGTTGCATTACTTGTTACTTCTTGTAACTGTCACTGTTTATATTTCTATGTGTATATCAATTAATTAGTTATTAAGTAAGTCCTTGAAATTAAAGATCCAAAATGAATTTAAATTATTACATGAATTTGTTTTTTTTAATTTTTTTATTGATATTAGACAATGATTGTTTGAAAATTAAACCACTTCTTACTTGTTCAAAGATTAAAGTATCTCCATTAATACATGCACCCAATTAATTTTAAGAATTTTTTTATTAACTACCATTAAGTAACTACCATGTACAGAAACCAATGTGCTATTAAGTAACTACCATGTAGAGTAATTTACTCTGTGGAGGCTTTAAATGGATTGTTAAACTAGATTCATATACTCGTCCAATGATACAGTTTCATATGCTAATAATTTATCATATCATATATAATCATTTGTGAAGATATTTTCTCCTTAAGCTTCACTTGCTATGAGACAAAGTTTGAAAACACCATGCATTGACATGCATTGACACCCTCTTAAACTCTATACACCCTCTTATTTGTACTTGAATTTAATACATTTGCACTTAAAACAAAAGGATACATTGACAAAGGTGCAAGAAGACATCTCTATATTTGTTCTTTAATTCAAATTCATTTGCACCTAAAACAAAAGGATACACTCGCAAAGGCGCAAGAAGACATTCCTGCCTAATAAACTTAGGTATAAAAACAAACATATAAATTAAAAACAAACATTGAAGCAAGGGAAAAAGAACATTGACCCATATGTATAGTCAAACCCAAACTACTATAACCTCTCTCATATATAAAAATCAATACATCCACCGATAAGTTTTCGGGTAATGAGTTTTACACGAGGAGAAAGTTTATATTTGTATAGGAATCCAAAGATGGGTATTTTTATACGATAAAACTATCTCACATTAAACCTTGATCCGACGATGTTTTATACTCTTAAAACTATCTTATTGAATAAACCTCGACTCTCAAAAGCATATGTAATGATTCGTTGTAACTCTTTTTCAAAGCAATGATTCCTTTTAACTTGTTTTCATGTATATTACAATGATAAATATATCTGTAGCAAATAATTTGAACACCGAATCGAACAACACACTACCTTCGATTTGTCCCTTCGAAAATTTTAAAGAGAAGCTTCACCGCTTGCAAGTCCCTTGGATTGGAGAACAATATATTTATTATATTGTACAATAATTGAATACTTAGTATTTGACTGTTCAGTGATCACATGAACACAGATAAGATAAATTTCTTGGGTCAATCTCAGGTTTATATATAAATCAACCATTATGGGGGAATCCAATTTTATGTCATTTTAGCCTGCAGGTCGACTGTATATTATTACATCCACCGAGATCTGACGGCAGTAAAACCCGAGAGAGTATCTGCCGTCTATTGCGTGCCACGTTGCGAAGAGTGAACAGCTGTCATTCGCTTGCATCTTTTCATCCATTTTCCTTCGATCATTCTTTTAGATCATTGTCATTATTAATTTATATGTGTTATTAATTAATCATAAAATGAATTAATTGTTAATCCTATTTTCTGTCATTGCATTTGAAAATTGTTGGTCACTGCTGTTCTTGCTACAGACTCTGCTCCGATCAAACGCCGGGCATCTTGCTGTCAGTCTATTTCAGTAACATGGACGGATGGATTTGCAGGACATGCCCGACAGTTTTTCGTTATAAAACCATCGCTTCGTACACAGTTCAAGTTGGGGGTTCTGCACAGGAATTTCAGAACTATTTGCATGAAAGCGGAAGGAAATGCATGCGACCGGAGGAAAAATGTTAAGCGGGTCGAGGAAAAAATGCGCTAAATGAGCAGCTCTGTTATTTGCATTATGAAAATTTTATATATTTGAATCGTTTGTGGCTTTGTGCGATGCTATTTGAGGGATTTGGCACTCAATATGGTTTTGCTCGACATAAAATAATACAGATGGCCCTTTGTGAGGTAATATTTTCCTCATTAAGCAGATTGTTAGATTTTTTTTCAGAAAATTCATAACGTCGAATTTGCGTTTAATTGTGCACATTCCCAGTGTGTTTGAAGGAACCGAACGATAAATTCGGAGTTTCACAATAGATGATCGATGAAGTTTCAGGTTGTTTAAGGTGTTTGCCGCTATAAAATTTAAATTCTCTTAAACTTGCACGGTGAAAATTACTCTCTTTAAACTTAATAGGTCAAATTTGAGCTCCTGTAATTTTGAACTGAGAAGTTTGTGCTTTAATTTTGTACCGAATCAACTGTTGCCGATTGTTCGATTAGGCTAGGAAGATTTACGTTGTGTCTGTCAATAATTCAACGTTTTTAGCTGTTACCTCGGTCACATTCGAGGATTCGAATATCTTTTGAAATTGATTTTAGTGTTTTTGTAATGTAAGGTTAATGCTTTTGTGCTATATTGGATTTCTTATTTTCTTGTGAGATTACGCGAATACCTTTACTGGTTCAATGGCGTTGGTAAGATGTTGATCATAACTTTGAAGTTCTAAGATTCAAC